>APFE030933041.1:0-11286 GCA_000404065.3 Pinus taeda | reverse complement strand
CAATACATATTTATACATGCTGAAGCATCCAATACCATGGACCAAAAACCATTGCGTCCAAAACCATGGACCGAAAACCATAGGTAGGTTCGCCCAACCTAATATAGGGTCCGAAAAAAAATTTCCCGGGGCGCTGCCCCGGACAGGGGGGATTGCCACCCCGCGCTGTGCAATCGGCGCAACAAAGGGGGGGCTCCACCCCCCCTCTAACCCCTCGGTTCACTATGTAGGTAAGTCGTGGAAAGAATATAACACAACCCAACAAGTTTATCAAAGCAGTGAACAATATACGAAGAAGAGAATTCGAAGTAAAAAAGAAAAAATTGGGCCGCAAGTTTGCAAAGCATATCTGAAATTTTTGTGCAAAATTTTTAGAAACAAATAGCATATCTAGATTCCTTGTGAAAAAATACCCAAATTCAAAAAAAAAATTGGCTGAATCGAAGTTTGGATGAGGGCAATATCGCTGATTTAAAATCAGCTCTTTTTCCAGAAAATTTCCTTGCAGTGGGAAAGATAACATAGATTGGTGTGCTAGCAAAGAATTTGTATGCACGTGAGGTTCAAGATGCATGAAAATCCTTGAGGTGCAAGGAAAAGGTTAGAGACTTGGTGGTTGAAAGGGAGAGTAAATTACCTCTATGCAGCCCTAGAAGAAGTCTCCTACAATTGTGGGGGAGCCACAATTGGAGATGTTGAGAGGAGACCGAGTGGAGGCATCCACTCATGCAGAGACCTCCAGTAGGGGGAAATTTCAAGCCAAGTGGGTAGAGGGATCACATGCAGCCATACCTCCAGGTGTGAGGTGGGGTGATGTGAAGTGATCGTCCCAAGAAGGCTGAAATTGGGAAAGGTCCATTGAGAGGTTTTATTTCATGGATCGTACCTTGCTATGGGAGCTCAAAGTACATAGTAGCAGGAGGAATCAGTGGGATTGATGCAGTTAGAGATCAAAGTGACAGAGGCTTAAGCAGTTAGATACTGAAGAGCGCAGAGAAGGATTGACAACAGTGCAACAAAGCTGAGTCAGTAGAAGCGCAGAGTTTTCAATCGACAGAGGCAATAGTAGTCAGAGACTTTGATGACAGAGGCATCATTCTAATTCAGGTTGGATGTTTTTTGTTTCTAGAGTTGCTAGAGAAACAACACTTGAGAGAAATGTTGCATGCAGAATATTCCAAAGGTTCAGGATTGGGATCGAGTTGAATTCCTTTCTTATTGAGAAGGAATGTTGAAAATAGCAACAAGAAACGCTAAAAATAGCATTCAGAATATTCCAATTTGATTTGTCCTTGAATTATAATTGAGAATTAAATTCAAATTTAGTCTCAACAGCTACTTGAAAAATAATTAATTAATTCATTTTGGATTAATTAGCTGGAGAAATTCAAGCTAGAAGTCTTTGTGAAGTCATGCAACAGTTATCCTTTAAATTAAGGAGATTATCCCTTAATTAAAGAGATAAGGATGAGTTGTATTTGAGTTGTAATTAGTTAGCTCAGTTAACTGAGTTAAGTCCAGTTAAATTAGTTCCAAACAATTTGAGGAACTAATTGTGAGTTCAGTCAGTTAATGCATGCATGCATCAAACTAGTGTACTCTATATAACTAAAGATTCTCTCATAAATAACTCATTCATGTCAGTTAAGAAAAAGACCCAGTTGAAATTAAAGACAGGGACATTGTACTATCAAGTGGAGGAATTTTACTACATAGGAAACTCATCCATGCAAAAGGAACAAAGTTCCTTGAGGATTGTGCAGTTTTACAGGGTGTGAGATCAATGTGAGTGATCAGTGTTACACTTGGTAACAATAGGATCACCTAGGAGAAACAACAAAAGGAAATAGGAGCTTGGAGGGCAGAGGAGAAGACTTGTGAGAAGCTTTGTTTTCCTGTGAGCATCCAGGAGGATTATACAAAGAGTTGGATAGCTGTGAGAGCTAAAGCTTTGTGTAATCCTAAGATATTTCCACTTGTATGATAATACAGACAGTGGGGTTTTTAGCTAAGGCTTTCCCTAGAGTATTCTTCTGCATTTCATGTGTGATTGATTCTTCTTCTATGTTATGTGTTCTATTTGATCTTGCTCAAATCGATTAAGCTTCTGCAAGTTTGATTGTAGAAGTAGATTAAGTATTTTGTTTTAGTACATTGCATTATCGAGTTAATCTACAGTTAGATTTTCTACATAGATCTCAGAGGTAGATTTGTAGAGAATTTATAGGAAATTCTACATGGTATCAGAGCCAAGTTTATCGGAGCAGTGAACAGTATACAAAGAAGAGAATTCCAAGTAAAAAATAAAAAATAAAAAATAAAATAAAAATAAAAAATAAAAAATTGGGCCGTGAGTTTGCAGAGCAGATATGTAATTTTTTGTGCAAAAATTTTAGAAACAAATAATAGATCTAGATTCCTTGTGAAAAAATACCCAAATTCAAAAAAAAATCGGTTGAATCGGAGTTCGGATGAGGGCAATATCGCTGATTTAAAATCAACTCTTTTTTGCAGAAAATTTCCTGATGGCGGGAAAGATGAAACAGATTGGTGTGCTAGCCAAGAACTTGTATGCACTTGAGGTTCAAGATGCATGCAAACCCTTGAGTAGAAAGGCAAAGGTTAGAGACTTGGTGGTTGAGAGGGAGAGTAAATTACCTCTCAATATGCAGCCCCAGAAGAAGTCTCAGACAATTATGGAGGAGCCAGAATTGGATATACTGAGAGGAGACCGAGTGGAGGCATCCACTCATGCAGAGACCTCCGGTAGGAGGGAATTTCGAGCCAAGTGGGCAGAGGGATCACATGTAGCCATATCTCCAGGTGTGAGGTGGAGCGATGTGAAGTGATTGTCCCAAGAAGGGTGAAATTGGGCAGGGTTCAATGAGAGGTTTTATCTCATGGATCGTACCTTGCTACGAGAGCTCAAAGTACATAGTAGCGGGAGGAATCAGTGGGATTGATGCAGTCAGAGATCAAAGTGACGGAGGCTAGAGCAGTCAGATATTGAAGAGCACAGAGAAGGATTGACAATAGTGCAGAAAGGTTGATTCAGCAGAAGCGCAGAGTTTTCAATCGACAGAGGCAATAGAAATCAGAGACTTTGATGAAAAAGGCATCATTCTGATTCAGGTTGGATGTTTTTTTGTTTCTAGAGTTACTGGAGCAGCAAGACTTGAGAGAAGTGTTGCATGCATAATATTCCAAAGGTTCAAGATCGAGATCGAGTTGAATTCCTTTCTTGTTGAGAGGGAGTGTTGAAAATAGCAACAAGAAATGTTAAAAATAGCATTCAAAATATTCCAATTTTGATTTGTCCTTGGATTAGAATTGTGAATTAAATTCGAATTTAGTCTCACCAGCTACTTGAAAAATAATTAATTAATTCATTATGGATTAATTAGTTGGAGAAATTCAAGGTAGAAGTCTTTGTGAAGTCATGCAGCAGTTATCCCTTAAATTAAGGAGATTATCCCTTAATTAAGGAGATAAGGATGAGTTGTATTTGAGTTGTAATTTGTTAGCTCAGTTAACTGAGTTAAGTCCAGTTACATTAGTTCCAAATAGTTTGAGGAACTAATTGTGAGTTCAATCAGTTAATGCATGCATGCATCAAACTAGTGTACTCAAGATAACTGAATATTCTCTCATAAATAACTCATGCGTGTCAGTTCAGACAAAGGCCCAGTTGAGATTAAAGACAGGGACATTATACTATTAGTTGGAGGAATTTTCCTATAAAATAAATTCATCCATGCAAAAGAAACAACGTTCCTTGAGGATTGCACAATTTTACAGGGTGTGAGATTAGTGTGAGTGATCAGTGTTACACTTGGTAACAATAGGATCACCCAGGAGAAACAGCACAAGGAAATAGGAGCTTAGAGGGCAGAGGAGAAGGCTTGTGAGAAGCTTTGTTTGCGTGTGAGCACCTAGGAGGATTGCACTGAGAGCTGGATAGTTGTGAGAGCTAAAGCTTTGTGTAATCCTGAGATATTTCCACTTTATGATAATACAAATAGTGAGGTTTTTAGCTGAGGCTTTCCCCAGTGTATTCTTTTGCGTTTCATGTGTGATTGATTCTTCTTCTCTGTTATATGTGTTATATTTGATCTTGGTCAAATCGATTAAGCTTCCGCAAGTTTGATTGTAGAAGTAGATTAAGTATTTTTCTTTAGTACATTGCATTATCAAGTTAATCTACAGTTAGATTTTCTACATAGATCTTAGAGGTAGATTTGTAGAGAATTCGTAGGAAATTCTACAGAAAACCCTAGAAACAATTCAAGCAAAATATATCAACAAAGAATCTAACAACTTTCAGAATTCATATGTTAGACTTTTCACTAGGGTTTCATACAAAAGAATCAATCACAGTCAATCACAACTAAGTCATTAACATGACTAGCTTCCACTAGGGTTAGTTGTAAACCCTAGATTTCCAATCAACCATCAATCCCAACCAAAACTCAGATTTCAACAATCTCAAACTATCATATTGTCATCATATATAAGATATTTTTGCTTCTACTAAGGTTCAACTCCAAAACCATAGAATTCCATTTCCACAATTTCAATAATCACAAATAGATCTTAGATTGTTATATCACACATACTAGACAATTTAACTTGCTACTACCATTTAGTTGCAAAACCCTAGATTTCCAGATATCATCATCCTAGAATCCTAGACAAGGACTTCTAATAACCAAGTCAACACACATATCTAGGAATTCATAAGCATTCATAAGAATATCATATGTCTGACAACATTAATACATTTATTGAATTGAGACTTCTGTGATCCATATCAATTTTTTGAAATTTTTTGATCCATACCAATTACAATATTTTAATCTTAATTTATTTTATAATTTATTTACAAAAATTAATTTAAAATTAATATATTTTATAATTAATTTAATTTAAGCTAATATTACTATATATTTTTTTATGTTAAATAGACCATGAATTAATTTTTAATATTGTAATATTTTTCTAACACTTGAATTCTCTAATTTTATCTTGAATAAACTCTTTGACGAATATTTATACATATATATTTTTAACTATTACTCTATTTTTGGCATTTATAACTCGCTAATATTTTTATCTAACAATTTTAAATAATTTTTTGTATAATTTTAATTTATTTATATCTTATTAATATATTTGCAACTTAAGTATATTTTTATGATTTAACTTATTATAATTATTAATTACTTATTCTAGTTTTTATCTGGTAAGGTCACTTCATTTTAATTGGATTAATAACGCACTTATTAAATAAAATATAATTAAATTAATGGGGAAATTAGAAAAAATTAAAATATTCTATTCTTAATTATTCTTATATATATAATATTTATATATATATTATATATCTATATATATATATTAATTGTGTGTGGTTATACCCTTATCATAGTCAAACTAGTGTTATCTAGTCAAATCCAGCTGTTATCTTTATAGCCATTACCTTATCGAGAAAATTTAGTCATGGGATACTATGCCCTATCTATTTAATGTGCAAAGTGAGATATGTTCATTCAACTTGTCCTGATGATGAACCACACTGGTTGGTTCGAAACGCGTCGACAAAAGTTTTTCTATGTGATTTTCGCTGAAGATTCTTCAAAAAAAATTAATACATATGACATAGATCAAGCTAGGGTTTCTACCAAAAGGACATATCTATATATGCCTATATTTCATCATCATGCAAAGATATTTCATATCATGTGTTAGTCAAACCCAACTTCACAAAAATATTAAATAAGAGTTAGACATACAAACTTGATTAGACTAGGATTTGATCATACAAACACTCCCATACGAGGGAAATCATTTCTAAGACATTGTAGGGGTCTTTCTCACACATTATACCAAGCCCTAATGAGTTAGGCTTTCAATGTAGAACCATATCAAACCCAATATTTCCAAAATTTCAAAGGTTCAGGATTTTAAACCTTATCATTCAACCCTAAAAAGTTAGGTTTTCCTAATCATACCAAAATCCCAAACATGACGTCATCAATAAAACTTCAAATAGCATTTCACAATATTCCTAAGAATTTTAGGGTTTCATACATTCACATTATAGCATACCCTTTGGATAGGATTTTCCAAAACCTATCTAGTGTTCTACAAAATTTGTTTAGAAAGTGGGTGGGGTGGGATATTTATCAAGTGATGAATCACCAAGAACAAGAATCATTATAATTCAATATAGCTAGACATAAAAATGTTGTAATAGACTATCAAATGAATTATCCTTTCAATATATAAAATAAAAAAAATAAAAAAATAAAAAGTTGTATTTAAATCACACCTTTGTTCCTTGAACTACCTTGTCTTGAGAGGTTCTCATTCATACTTCTTAAGAAACTTTTCCTAATCAAGACAATAGAGGGAGAATGGTGATTAGTATTTAATATAATAAAAAATAAATGAATACATAAACCAAAAATTGAAAGGAAATCATATAATTATCTTAGGGAGTTGTTGGGGGCTCCCTCCAAAGCTTGACGGATACCTACAAACTTATAAAAACAATAAAAGTGTCTTTTCCAAAATATGTTAAAAACATATAAATTCTAAAACATATAAAACAAGATATCTAAAGTTATAGGCAAAGGACTTAGTAGTGTAAGTCCCTAATGTTAGATTCTTCGGGCTTGGATTTCTTTGAGTCTCCTTCCTCAGCAAAGTTAGCATGATAACTATCACTCTTCTTATTTTTTGGATTGTTGGGACAATCTCTCTTGTAGTGACCCTTTTTATGGCATTGATAACATTCTATCTTGGACATGTCAACTTTCTTCCTTGCTCCTTTCAATTTCTTTCCTTATGTTGAGCAATGTAGGCATTTGATACTCCTTCAGGATTGGCAACTAATGAGATCCTTAATTCTTCTTGACTGCAGGTAGCCCATAGTTCTCCAAAAGTGGAGCTTCCTTCCAACTGTTTAAGACTTGCAGCAAATGCACCCCAAGAGGATGGAAATCCTAACAGTGCAGTGATCACGAGTTCTTTATCTAGACCAATTTCATCACTGGCCAAAAGATCATCTCTGATTCTTGCTATCTTCACAAATAAGGAGGCCACAATGTCTTCTTTAGTCATCTTTGTGGTCCTTATCTCATTCTTCAAACTTGCTACTTGATTAATGTTCTTAATAGTAAATAACTTTTACAAGGATTCATACATTTCTTGAGCATGATCGATGTTAGCTATGAATGGGACAAGGTTGTCCTTTATTCCTTCCACCATGAGAATCATGGCCACCAATTCTAATTCCCTACATTTCACTTTGTTAGCACCACTAGAATCGTCTATAGACTTCTTTACCTTTCCTTTGACCAAGTCCAGTACCTTGTTCTTTTCAAGGATTAGGGAAATCCTCTTCTTTCAGGATCTGTAGTTAGAGGCCCCTATAAGTTTGTTCTCACCTTGATTGTATTAGACATCTTCCTTGAGTATAGTAGACTCCTTCCCTGAGATAGTCTTTTTTGAATGGTTCCTTGATCAAGTGCTTGAGACTGCATTTTACTTCCTTCTTCACAAATGCTCTGGTACCATGTTCGAAAATCACAAAGGTAGAAATATTTTCTTATTCTTGAAAATTCTTGTGATGTTTCTTATTCTTACAATTCCTTATATCTTCTTTCCTTTAATTCATCAAGCCATTACCAAAGCAGCAACACATAAAAACAATAAACACTAGATGTAGGCACTATGCCAGGGAAAAGCCCCCCTTGAAGGGAAAACTCGATCAAGAAATTATTCCTTTCAATAGTATTCTTTGAGACTCTTCACGCTAGACCAAGACAAGACCTTCCCTCCACACCAAGTCACCCTCCCATAATTTCGACCCCTTTCCAGCAACTTCCAGCAACAAAGAAACTTAGAAGGCTTCAATCTCCCAATCTAGGACACGAAACAGACGGAAAGAGGCACCAAAATTTCAATTGTTTCTTTCTCTTTAGACTTCCCCAAACTCACATTCACTTTGGCTTCTCGGAAATAGTCTTCACACTTTTCCCAGCTACAAGAGATATTGAACTTCTTGTGAGAGAGAGATGCTCCAAATGAATTGAATATGCTTGTATTTATAGGCTCCATGTGAGGTCGAATGGGATCCTTAGGCCGATTTGATCTTCTTCTAGGGCGACATGGTGTGTAGGATACATAAATCACATTTGACTCAATACTTAACCGTTTTACTTGATTAAAAAGCCCAAGAAGGGTCTCTTTAAAAGTACATGACTCTATTGACTCAGAATAAATCATAAAAGTCCTCAATAGGGACTTTGAACTAAAACATGGTGACCCAAGCACGAAACCCGTGCTTTAATAAGTAACAACAACAATAATAGTAATAATTTTCTTTATTATTTTGATAAGTACATTCCATGATGACTCAAATACATTAAATGAAGACCGAACCTAGTTACATTTTCAAATGACTTTGTCAAAAGAAGAACACATTCATCATTTTAGTGAGATTATTTATTCATACTTTGGAAACAACATTCTCCAAAGGTTAGGGAATGTTTACTTTACATTATATTTCCTTTGGCTGATAGAGCTCGTGGTGCCATACAAATTTTGATTCTATGTAGATTAGGGGGGAACATACAAGTCTATATATTTGAGATATCTTTGTTACTTCCTTCTTTATTCGGCCTAGTCGATGAGTAGGAGATGACAACACAAACATCCATTTGACATTGGAATTGAATCTAAATTGACCTATTATGTCCGGAATATGGTCTTCTTCGAGATTGGTTATAAACTATTTAATGATTTTTCGGTTACTGTATACTAGTGCATGCAAAAAGTGTATGTTTTTGAGTTGTAGTTGTCTGATGATCTTTTGGCTTATCGGATATAGATGTGGATCGTCATGAAAGATATTAAGTTTTCTATAGGGGTGATGAGATGTGATCTCTCGCTAGAACATATGTCGTTAAAATTATATTTTGAGGAATTTAGAACTATAGTTTATGTAAACAAATTTTAAATTAATATAAAGGTTGTTGGTTTTTTATATTGAAAAAAAATGACAATACAAAGACAAAATTAAAATAATATAAAAAATTTAAAAAAAAAATAATTTGATTTATTAAAAAGAAATTCAACTTTTTAAATTCATAATAAGATGAATATCACTCAAATGAATATGGAAATCGATATTTTTTATTAAATTGTTTATTATATTAATTTTAAAAATATGATAGGAAGAACCATAAAGATGTCCAATGTTAGCTCAACCATTGGGGGATAAAGGAGGAGATTATCTTGAAGAATAAAGATGAAATTAAAAACACTATTAATTTCTAAATTTAAAGATAAGTTGTGGGATGATAAGGAGTTAGAGAGAAAAGGGAAGCTAAGATATTATAAGGAGGTGATCAATTCCACTCTTGTTAACCAGAATTATATCTTTGTCTTGATCAATGCTAAGAAGAAAATGAACATTGCAAAGATAAAAACTAATTCTCATGAGCTTCGAAGTGAGACCGGGCATTGGTCTATTCCCAAAACACCTTGGGACGAAGGAATTTGCCCCCTTTGCGATACTAAGAAAGTTAAAGATGAACAACAATTTGTCCAGGAATGCTTGATCTTTACTCCCATCCTCTCTCCTTTTTAGAATATTTGTCACACTACTAGCCTTTATGACTTGTTAAGTCAAAAAAACTATAATGATCTCGGAATGCTTCTCCCACTACTTTTTTATGATAGAAATAACATATTAAAGAGCCTCAATTAATCGCTTTAGGTCTAATAGACCATATTGCTCTTTGTGGACATTAACCATCATCATGATCATTAAAATTAGTAAAAATAAAATCGATATTATTTATATAAATAATGATTATTATATAGTTTTAAGGATTAGTTCAAGTAGTTTAGAGTAAGAGGTGAAGTTCTTTGATATTGTTGTTAATCATTGTTCAGTTTTTTTCAATTCACTTGAAGTAAGGTCTCGTTCCCTTTACCATCCATAAAATATAGAGAAGTACTCCAAAATTTCTCTTAAATTAAAACAAATAAAAATAAAAATATTATATATTTAAAAAAAATATAAGTGAAAAAATCAAAATATATAAAAATAGATATAAATGAAAAACAAAAATTAAAATTAAAAATGATATAAAAATTAGTAAAGTTTAATTTATTTATTAGATATATCTGTAACTTTTCAATTCATATAATCCATATTATTTCTAATATTTATAAAATCATATTGAGATTCATAAATTTTATAAATTTTATTATATTAATTCGAAGATCGCTAGGAAGAACTCTTGTTTTCCTTTTTCTTATCTCACTTCTCGAATAATTATTTAATAATTAACTTTATGAATTTTATACTATTATTATTAAAAGATTTCTATTTATAAACTAGTTTATTTTTCAATAATATTTGTATAATTTAATAAATTTTATAATTTATTATTAATAAATTTCTTATATCTGTGCCCAGCTTGAGAAAAGTTGCCGATGCTCTTATATTTAAAAAAAAATTAAAAATATTGTAAAAATATTAGTTTGCGAAAAAAAAAAAAAATTAGCATTTCAAATATTTAATTAAAAACCGAAAAACAATCGTCAATTATGAACTGAAATACTTCATTATTCATTCACATAATGAATGTATATAATTTTATACTCACTATCCAACTTTATTAATAATATATCTATTATTTGAATTAAAGATTTTTGACCATGTCAAGTTTTATGAGGAGAGTTTCTGGCAGAAATCACATAATAATGCATTTGTGGACGTGTTTTGAACCAACAAGTGTGGTTCATCGTCATGACAAGTTGAGGAACCAAATCATGGCAACATTTTAAATAGGGAGAGCAGATCAACCAACAACTATAATAAGGGTTATATTTCACTAGGAAAAAGCTATATTTGACCAGGAAATCACATAATAATGCATTTGTGGACGTGTTTCGAACCAACAAGTGTGGTTCATCGTCATGACAAGTTGAGGAACCAAATCATGGCAACATTTTAAATAGGGAGAGCAGATCAACCAACAACTATAATAATGGTTATATTTCACTAGGAAAAAGCTATATTTGACCAGAACTGTACCAAGAAACAACTATGTTTGACCGGGAAATTGTACTAGATAGGGATAGGGCCATTCAAAAGAGTTTGTTATGTTAACTTTATTACTAAATAAAAATAAATTTAACTATTTATATTAAATGAGTATAAACTAATAATAGATTCATTATTATTATTAAAGTAATATAAATCAA
>APFE030933035.1:0-11962 GCA_000404065.3 Pinus taeda | reverse complement strand
TGATAAAATATTTTACGCCATTATTTCGAAATGTTGAAATTTTACTTTTGAAAAAAATGTGTTTTCCCAGAATTAACACTTTTCGTTTTGAGGGTGTTTTTCGGACAATTTTTGCACAAGAAATTGGTTTTCACTACCATTTTTAAAACATGTTGAAAATTTACCCAAGAGAAAAAATGTGTTATTATCCCGTTTCAAAGTTTACATAATTAAAAAGACAACAAAAGTTTGTGAGAGATAACAATTTGCATGTGACAAGAAAAGTAAAATATGAAGCAATCAACGCAGAAGAGGAACTAAATGGTTAGAGTCAGACAAAATTGTTAGTCTACTAAGCATTGAGAGGGTTTACATCTCTTTTCATTTAAAATAAGTTTGCATATCAAGAAATTTGATCCTTATGGGGGCTTGGTAGATCTGGAGTATGGTAGATCTGGAGTTCAGTTGGTTTAATTATTAATTATAATTAATTATGATTATAATTATTAATTTTATATTTTTTAATTTTATTTTTACCAAGTCAAAATGTTAAAATTACAACATCTCTACCATACTGTTGACGACCCGAAAATCGTTGCACCAACATTGGGGGAAACCACCCGGTCCGGACCTTAGTGCAGCTCCTTTTCCGTTTGGTGTAGTGGCTCCGACTGGGGATAATGGGACCAGTTTCCCAGCAATAGATGAATGGGATGAATGAGTACTTTGTTGGAAACAGTAAATGGTGAATGGATATCTAAACTATTAACAGAAATGCAATAAAACTATCCCGGGAATCTATTTGAACATCTAAAGCATAGCTTTTGATGTTCTATATCCAAACAATACAATTATATAGATGACTGCATTTATATGGACACAGATATTACATCATTTCAAATGGCTGCACCTAAATGGTTAAGCACGGCAATCAAAATAATACTGCTAAAACTTTAAACATTCATACTATTAACGTATACATGATGGATAGTAAGGCATATTATCTAAACATCCAATAATGGTATGAGTAGGATTTCCTGTCATTATACATGCATACAACTAACAGTAGCAAGAATAAATACACAGCGAAATAATATATCAAGAATGAATCTAAACAAAAGATAAAAATACCAGTTAAATAGCCAGTCACTCCCGATATAAATCGCTACGTATGTCTTTCACTTAGATGCATCAACATTCCTCAAATCAACGACAATAGTGCGCAATTGAATTAAGAAACTATCTTCACTTAAATAAAAGCGGCTGGTCGAGTTTCATAAAAGAATAGAGGCTGAAGCACAATAGTGCAAACTCCAGTCTGTTAAGTCTTATACAAAATTTTACGACCCTTTCTAAATGCATGAAAGGGTCTATAAATACTAAACTAATCTAAAATATCTATGAAACAAAAATGCTAATTATTCTGATATCAATTACTTCTTTGTTGCTATTTTCTCTGGCAGATTAAGGAGCTGGATGGTGACTCATTCTGTCGGCTGCTTATCTTTAGACCTTAGGTGATGAATGTCGAGCATCGGCTGAATCTCTGGCGGTTTATTTGTTCGTGAGCTGAGCTGGGCGGCGAATGTGGCATCTTGGATTTCAGGGATCATGTACTGAACAGCATCGGTTAAACATTTAATGGCAGCTCGTTGTTCATAAGGTTTAATGAGGAAGTGCCAATATGTTTCTATACTTAGGCTGTTAACCCCGGCGATTAATTTTCCTGTTTTTTCTAACTCTGGGTAAGATAGTTGTTCCAATGTATGAGCTGTAACTATCTTTCCAGGTGTACACTGGGTAACAATGTTTGATAGGTAAAGCGTATCATTAACCAGATCAATCAGATTGTTAGAAGTCAATGTGCTCCTTGAAGCTGCCCTTTCTGCTTTCATTACCTGTGTATGCCATTCTGTGAATAGTATGTTTTTATGAACTTCGAGTATTTTTGGCAAATTAGAACTTTTTCCTTCCTTTGAATCTTGCCATTCAAGGTGCGCTGTGATGATTTCATCGGCTTGATTCAACTCATCTCTTGCCTTTTCTACTCGATCGCTTACAATTGTAGCTAATTCACAAAGTGGTTCTGCTTGAGCAAGGTATTGAGCCAATATCTTGGCTTGCGATATAAGCACATTGTTAACTATTGTTGCTTCTTTTCTGAATTCCATTACCTGTGAATTTCCTCTGAAGTTATCCAGTTGTGCTGTAATCTGGGCGATCTGTTCATCCTTATTTTTCAATAACTGCTCATTTGCTCCCTTTAATTGTTCTAGAGCTTTTTGCAATTCATTTTGTCTGTGGACTGCCGACTGATTAATGCTCTGTTTTTCCTCTTCCCATTGTTTTGTCAATTGCTCATTCATTTGTTGTTGTCGCTCTAACTGTGCCTCGGTTTGTATCACCTTTTGCTTCGCTGCTGCCAACTCTTCTTGTAAGACGGAAATTTCTTGCTCCCTTGTTTTAAGTAGAAGACTTACCTCGGATGCTTTGTCTATAGTAGCAGCGGAATAAGCTCCAGCATACTGTGAGAGTTTGGTTAAATCATCGGAGGGGTCTTGTTTCTGCTTCCATACTACATTGCCCATAATAGTTGACTCGGGAAAGATAGAAGGTTGATCAGGCCTTTGTCTTTTCCTCGATCGTTTTACTACGGCTTTATATTTTGGGCTGTAGAAGACACTTAAAGGGGGAATATCTTCCACCTGTAGCATAATTTGTTCACTAGGGTTTTTTGGAATAATTTCCACCTCTTTTGACTTTGATGTAGCGCTGGTTATACTTAAACCCTGAGATAAGGTTTTGCCTTGTTCAGTGCTGCTTTTAGGAGTATCTGTGCCCTGTGAGTCTTTATTTCCACCGATGATGGTGGTGAAATGTCGCCATTCCTTCTGCAATTGAGGATTTGTGACAATACTCTTATTGATATCGGTGGTGCTTTTAGACTGGGATTCTTTAAGCATTTGTTCTTGCTTTTCTTTTTCTCTCTGCTCCTGTTCTTCTCGTTGTTTCTCTGCCTGTTTCCTCTCTGCCTGTTCTTTTTCCTTTTGCTTCTTTTCTTCCTGCTCTTTTTCCTTTTGCTTCTTTTCTGCCTGCTCTTTTTCCTTTTGCTTCTTTTCTGCCTGCTCTTGGCGCTTTTTGTCTTCCCTCTCCTTCCTCAAACGTTCTTGTTGATCCCGTTTTATCTTCTCCTCTCGCTGCTTCCTTTGTTGTTCCTCCTGCTCTTTATTACCGGTTTGTATTGTAGCAGGAGGCTTCTTAGTCTGTTGTTTGCTAGGGCCACTTGATGATGCTGCTTGGTCAGTTATTAACAAATCCAAAGGCAGAGTTTGCAACCTCTGTTCTCTGAGTTTATTAAACTCAATTAATCCTTCATCATTGTATTGCCTCTTGGCGAGTTGCATGACTTGAAAAATTGATTCAGCTGATTTGAACATGTCATCAAACATATCATCTTTGTGATTGAATAGTGCTAACTTAGCATGTTCCAAAGCAGCATACGCTGTTTTCTTTGGATCATATAGCCTATTGGGCAGGGTAGCAAAATTTAGGACTCGGATCTTTGAAGCTTCTTTCTCTGCATGCTTTAGATCATTCAGTGTGAAAACCCCACATCTAAAGGGGAAAGTAGGCCAACCCCTTTTCTTCTCCTTTTTAAGGATCTGAGTGGTGCTTTCTGCTGTTATTTGGTAAGCAATCTCCCTTGCTAACAGTTTATCGGGGACATATAAAGGAAGGACATGAGGGTTTGCTTGACTTCCGAAAACCCTAATATAAGTGAAATGTTCTTCTCCGAACCAACTACCTACCGCAGGCAAATCAAAAGAAGCAAGGTAGGAAATCTTGGGGATAGGTTTGTCAAAAATTGCGTAATATACAGGGACCATGAAACCATTGCAAATTTGGTACATATGGTTTTTATAATAGGGCTTCCACATTTTACGATGATAAATGTGAATGGGCGAGGGGTCTTGCACGGTCCACCTCCAACCAAGAATGGGGAATTCAGAATTAAAACACAAAGTGTCCAAGATGTATGCACTGTAGTAAAAAGGAGGAATTATTCTTTCACTGACTCTAGAATTATTCCTATAATTGATAACAGCTGTTGCCAGTTTGTCTGATAGAATAGTGGCCCAATCCATAATAACACTGTTTACTGCCGCTTCCATGAGAGGAACCATTTCAATGGTGAAAACAGCGGAATCATGTAAACCCC
Source organism: Pinus taeda (assembly GCA_000404065.3). Lineage (NCBI taxonomy): Eukaryota > Viridiplantae > Streptophyta > Pinopsida > Pinales > Pinaceae > Pinus > Pinus taeda. The sequence continues at coordinate 7,764 of APFE030933035.1, read as the reverse complement.
ACAATCTACACATCATTATGCCGGCATAACAGTAAGGAGAACACAGAGAGTCGACTGAGTACTTACCGGAGGATTCATGTTTGTGTTTAGCTGGGTTCCCCCTCCATTCCTTAATAGGTTCAGATTCGATCGCGTGTTCACTTGCAAATTTTTTCAGAAAGGCGCTATTATATACTTGTTCTGGCGCCGGCAAATGGTACATTTGTCTCAGATCTTCAGGCTTGAATGACCCAAAAACTCTCCCATCCTTTGTGACGAAAGTTCTATCAGTGAAGGGGATTGCTTCAATTGCCCATTTCACCACGTCAGTATAAGGGAGCATTTGTTCTCTAGCTGCAATTCTGTGAAGGAACGAGTCCGCCAGATCTTTAATACTGTTTTCTGACTTATCAGATGAATCCGCAGTGGCTTCATCTACTGCTTGTGCTGGTTTTTCGGCTTCTATTAAGTCGTAAGTCCCTTGCCAAGTAGTCTTTGCTAGGCCTGCGCATGTAGTGTCGGATATTAAACCTTTCTTACTACTTGTCGTTGATTGTCCTGTGGCTGGTGGGTTTTGAACATTGGCGGCCTTCTTAGACTTTTTCCCCATCATGTTTTGAGTTCTTTAGTAGAAGCTTATCCTGCAACAGAGATTTAGATCCGGCGTAACACAGAGATAATAGAGAGACTCAGAGATGATATTCGAATGTAAAGATTATCGTTGATATATCTGGCTTTTATTGAACGGCGGGGAGACAATCTTTATGCAAATCTTAGGGCAGGGATTCATTATGTAACCGTATAGGGTCTGTCACCTTTATAAATGCCCATTACTCCAAATTTGATTCGTAAATCTCTTAAGGCGAATAGGGGACGTATGGGCGGCCGGGTATGAGTGATTATGCCTTAATTACCAATAAATTGGCTTTCCAATCACTTAACTGGCTTTTCATCGAAAAATGTGCTTTTACCGCATCGCAAGGAAAGAGGGGCGCGAATGGCTTTAACAATGGGTTTGGATATCGCTTATCGCCGATTGCGATATCGCATCGGCGGAAAACCATATGAGCGTTAAGATGTTACAAGAGGATTGCCGATTGCCGATTGCGATATCGCATCGGCAAGGAGCATAGCGCATATGTGTTTAAAAGGGAGTGGGGCCGATTGCGATATCGCCGATGGCTTTATCGCATCGGCGATTTACCATGTGGTGCTTTTAAGGACGCATAAGGGTTTCGCCGATTGCCGATTGCGATATCGCATCGGCAAGGAGCATAGCGCATATGTGTTTAAAAGGGAGTGGGGCCGATTGCGATATCGCCGATGGCTTTATCGCATCGGCGATTTACCATGTGGTACTTTTAAGGACGCATAGGGGTTTCGCCGATTGCCGATTGCGATATCGCCGATGGCTTCATCGCCAAAATTTTATTTGCGCCTTATGTGTTTCTTTGACTGAAATAAAGCTTTTGATATCAATTTTATTTTCTAAGAGGGACCCATTCCATATTCTAATGTTTTTTGAAAAAGCTATTTATGAAATGGGGGGTTGTTTTTGCAAGGCACAACAATTGGCGATTCACTGGGAGAACCAGTTATCTCTGGAAAAGTCAAAAGTACTTAAAAATTTTGGAACAGAATTTCATCCATAAGGAAAATCCTGGTATAACTAGTTATCTATATATCCGGAGTATTACAGAAGTAACTTTGATTTTTTTTTTCTTTTGAACACACTTAAGAATTGACACATTTAAGATTTCAAATAGGCCTTGCTTGGATTATAAATAAGAGAAATAGGGGCTTTTTCCAAATCAGCTTTTATAATATACTCGCTTGTCATAGGTAGAGCCTCTGCTTCCAGCAAACATTTATAGTCTCGACAGGGATACCTTTTAACCATTTGATTGTCCATTGTCCCACTTAATCAAGATTATAATTATCAGAGTGAATTCAAAACATGTTTTCATATTTTGTTCATTTCTTTTATCTTTTAAGTCTTGTATGAAGATAAAAAGCCATTGTCCTGGTTTGGTGGCCAGCTGTTGACAATGCCACTCACTGGTAGTAGTCTAACTGAACAAGCCAGCTCGTAATGAGACTTCTTGTCTTGAAATTTCAAGCCATTACCCTGTTTTGGTAGACAGTATTTAGTAATGTCAGCTAAGCTATTTTCCTATGATCGTGGTAAGTAGGCTTATGATAAGACCTCTTATCTTTGATATCTTTATATTTTAGAATTACACTCTGAAAAATCATCACCTTCAGTGGATGGGGTGGACAATCATTTCCTTAAGAATTAATGGATGACAAGTTGGGAGTTAAAGATGCTGATGTCGAATTGGCTTCTATTCCTGATATTAATAACCATTTGGGGTGAATTTGAAAACGGAAATAATCATCCATTATTTTTATGTTCTTAAAAAGGAATTAATCAAAGTCAATCTGCAATTTCTGGATATAAAAGACATCTAATTTCCCAAACAGTATTCTTTTTGGTTGAAAATTCTATTGTTTGAAAGCAAGTACCGATGATAATTCTATAAGAAAACTAGTTTAGACATAGTAAAGGGCCAATGAAATATGCCTTTCAACTTTATTTGCTAAAATCTATAAGCTAAAACGGAAAAACACCTACGAAAAATAACACGGAGAAGGGGTTACCTCCTCAATTGAAGAATTTTTTAAGGATTAGGCCATTTACAGGGAGAGATTCCCTCACACCTGTTAAGTTTTGCAATAGAAATGTTGAATGGCCTATTTTCTCACAAATCTGAAATGGTCCAAGCCACAACTTTTGGAACTTGGTGTGTTTACCTTTGTCCTCATGGACTTTATCCCATTTCAGAACTAAATCACCAACTTGGAATTGTTTTGATCCTGATGAAGCTGAGTCAAACGCTGTTTTGATGATTTGCTGATGCTTAGTATGGGTATCGCTTGCTTTTTCTCTCTCTTCTTCAAGTTTTAAAATTTGATCATATCTGAGCTGAATAGAGGAGGAAGGCTTTTGTTCAACGAATTGTACTAGGGCTAGAGAGGGTAGAACAAGATTCGTTGGTAACATTGCTTCCTTGCCATATACAAGATTGAATGGGGAAGTTCCTATGGAAGCCTTTTGAGTTATCCTATCAGCCCATAATGCGAAGATTAATGTTTTATGCCAATTCCTATGATTTTGCTCAATTGTTTGTTTAATAATTCTGATCAGATTTTTATTAGTAGATTCTGCCAAACCGTTACCTTGAGGGTAGTAATTAGCTGAATACTTTAATTTGAATCCTCTTTTAACAGCAAAATCAATCATAGAGTTGCCTGAAAAATAGGAAGCATTATCAAATACAAGGGCAGTAGGAACACCAAACCTGGTAATAATAAATTGATCGATGAATTCTATGATTGCCTCAGAATTTGCTGTTTTTAAAGGAACTGCTTCTACCCATTTAGTGAAGTAATCGGTAGCAGTGAGAATGTACTTATGCTGCTTTGTAGAAGGTGGATTGATTTCTCCGATGATGTCCAGTCCCCATTGATCGAATGGTTGTTCAATGTTGACTGGTTGCAGGGGGAGAGCTGATTTTCGTTGCCTTCCTCCAGCAGTTTGACAATTTAAGCATTTTCTCACATATTCATGGGTATCTCTGAAAAGGGTTGGCCAATAGTATCCAGCATGAATGATCTTGTGAGCTGTAGTGTCAGCTCCAAAATGTCCTCCTGCTGGTCCATCATGTAATTCCTGCAACACCTTTTGGGTTTCAGTTTTTTCAAGGCATCGTAGCAGAATAGAATCATAATTCCTTTTGAAAAGCACATCATCAATAAGTGAAAAACTCTTTGCTTTTAATCTGATGGCCCTTTTGCTTTTGTAAGATAAATGAGGAGGAGCATATCCATTTTTTAAATAAAATATCAAATCTGTGTATTGAGATTCTGAGTCGGTGACACTTATCTGATTGATTTCTTCAGTTGGATCTGTGTCGCTTGATTCAGGTATGTTGGAAGCTCCAGCTAATACCCTGCAAAAACCTTGGCCTCTAACAATTTTCGCTGGCCTGATGTCTAAATCATACTCTTGAAGTGCAGTGACCCAGTTAGCCCTTTTTTCACCTAGTTCCCTTTGCATTAGTAGTTGCCTAACAGCTGAAAAAGGAACTATTACTTTTGTATGGGTTTTTAAGAGGAATGGTCTATAATGTTTAACTGCTTTGAACACAGCGAATGCTTGTTTTTCGACATCCGAATAATTTAATTCAGCACCTTGAAGATTGGAACTAAAAAAGGAGATAGGTGCTTCCAAGTTGTGATCGTTCAATTGGGTAAGTACTGCTGCATATGAGGTATTGGACGCGATAGTGTACAATGTGAAAGGATTAGAGAAGTTTGGAGTAATCAAGGATGGGGCATTGACGATAGATTGCTTTATCTGATCAAAAGCTTCCTTTTCTATTAATCCCCATTTAAAAACTGCATTCTTCTTAATCATTGATTGGAGAGGTGAAATGATATGAGAAAAATCAGGAACAAATCTTTTAACAAAATTTATCTGACCGAGGAATGACTGCATTGATTTTTTGTTATGAGGGAATGGAATATCCGAAATTTCTTTGATCCGATCAGGATCAATATAGATGCCATCCCGAGATACAATAAAACCCAGGAGTTTGCCTTGATCTAGAGCGAAGAATGACTTTTTAGGGTTCAGAGAAATTCCATACCTTTTACACCTCTGAAGGATTTGATCTAAGTCTTGTAAATGATTGGATCTCTTTTTAGAAAACACAGTTATGTCATCTAAATAGATGACTACTGATCTATTAATTAATCCCTTAAAAGCAGTGTCCATAGCTCTTTGGAAAGTTGCTCCTGCATTTATAAGCCCAAAAGGCATCTTTTGATATGCATACGTTCCCCATTTTGTTCTAAATGTTGTTTTGAGTTGGTCATCAGGATGAACCAAAACCTGGTTATATCCTGAGAAACCATCAAGAAAAGACATCAATTCAGATCCTGCCACAGATTGGAGTATTTGTTCCATAGTTGGCAATGGAAAATTGTCTTTTAAACTTGCCCTGTTCAGATTTCGGAAATCTATACAAATTCGAATGTCGCCATTCTTTTTCCTGACAGGCACCATATTAGAAACCCAATTAGAATGTCGGACTGGAAAAATAATTTTGGCTTTGAGGAGTTTGTTAAGTTCCGACTTAATCTGACTTTCCAAATTGGGATGAATTTTCCTTAGCTTCTGTTGTATTGGTTTTTGATCTGGAAGCATTGGAATTGTATGCTGGATGATAGACGTGTCATAAGTTTTTAGGTCATCATATTTCCAAGCAAAGACGTGTTTATTCTTCTTCAATAGTTTAACAAATGCTTCCTTCTCTTGTGTAGAAAGTCCTAGTCCTAAATTTATATTCTGAGGAATTTGATCAGTACCCAAATTTATTAATTCAAACCTTAGGGTAGAACTTTGGATTTTTGTGTTGGTTACAGGTTTAAACCTGTCTTTGATATCATAAAGATCTTCAAGTTTTACTACTGGCTTGGGAATTGCGTTTTCTTGGGATGCCTCTTTAATTTGGGAATCGTGTTCATCTTCTTCAATGATCTGATTATCATAGGACTTTTCAGAAGTCAAGAAGTGCAGAATATCATTGTCATGATTAAAAACTCTCCAATTGGTAACATTGTCAGGGATCGAAGGTCTGAAGATTAATTCTATAGAAAATCTATCAGGGCTGTAGTCTTCTGAAGGCAGGAGCTTTGAGGCTACATTGGCCAGTAAATCAGCGGCCGAATTCTGGGATCTAGGGATAGAAGAAATATTGAATGCTAGAAAATGTGAAGTGAGGTCTTGCACAAGTGATTGGTAATGCTTTAGATGGTTTGAAAGGCAATGAATTGCGTTTCTAACCTGCTTAACGATGATTTCTGAATCACCAAAAACCTTTAAGTATTGCACTTTAAGACCGATTGCCTTATATAAACCCTGAACTAGGGCTTCATATTCAGCTGTGTTATTTGTGCATTCAAATTCTAACCTGCAAGACAGCATCGTTCTTTCTCCATTTGGATTGACCAAAATGCAACCTGCTCCTGAGCCTTCATTAGACTTAGAGCCATCAAAGTATAAAGACCAAAATAAAGGTGTATTAACAGTGGTGTTTACAATCTTCTCTTTTTCATTAAAACATCTAGACATATGTGTTTGTGAAAAAATTTCGATCTGAGATGTGAAATGATTAATTGAGAAAGGGGAGGGTTGGGCAACAAAGTTGCCAAAGAATGACTCGGATGAATAATTGCCCAAAATATTATTGTTGAAAGGTACTGGGTGATTTTCTTGTTCGAAATTGGTGACTGTATGGGTCATATGTTTTTCTCGGTCTATCTTTATCTGATTTGGCTTTCCTTTATAGGGGAGCCACATGTGTGACCAATCAGTGGAGATGTATCCATGCAATTTTTCAGACCAGTCTCTACTCAAAATCAAACCGTAAAATTCAGGTATATCGGCTATAAGGATATCAATTCTTTGAACTACTCTTGGATCAGCTGACAATCTGATGGTCACAGAGTTAATCTCACCAATGACTTGTACCTTGGTTCTGTCTAATTGGACAATATGGATAGAGGACTTCTGAGGTTCGATGTTCAGTTTGGAACAAACTGAAGCTGGCATTATGTTAGAAGACGCTCCTGAATCAATTAAACAGTTATGCAGATTCCTATTATAAATTTCATAGGTTAGGAGAAATGGTGGAGTATGAGAACTTGACTTGTCACCAATTAAGATGGAGTCTGTGGCTTCAACCATGCCTGGAGGTGACTGCCCTGAATCATTTGCGGCTTTTGAACTAGGGAGAGGAGTTGAAGGGACAGCATTTAATTCTTTGAGGAGTAACTTTTGCTGATGTTTCAGTTTACTAAGCTCAAACATAGTTATGTTAGCTTTGGTCTTTTTCATGTCATCAACAATATTGTATTCCATGGAATCAGTCACCACTAACGTTTTAGAAGTTGATGGGGGAGTTGAGGGCTGATTTTGAGAGACTGCTACAGGTGGTTTCTTTGGAAGCATTTTTTCTTTTGTTGCAGTAGCCCCTGCATTTCTTTTCTTTGAAGTTACCTGAACAGGATCAGGAACACCTTTACTCCTGGTGGTGACCGGAAAGGCTTCTTCTTCGTTATCTGTATCAGGATCGGGGAGTATGAAATCCCACATTCCATGACACTCAGCGACTTCTTCTTCATCGTAGGATGGTGGAGTTGTCTCTTCTTCTTCTTCTTCCTGGTCGGAGTCAGCGTTTGATATGACATTAGGTGGTTTTGATTCTGTTTTCTTGTAAGTCCTAAAAGGTCTTTTATTTGATGTCTCAGCCACCTGTTTTTTAATGTCAATCATTTCATTGGACAGTGTTTTCAGGACCTTCTGAAGTCCCTCCATATCATATGGGTCTTTAGAACTTTTCTTCTTTGAGTCTTCTTTAAAGGAAACTTTTTTGGCTTTTCTTTCTTCCAAGGCAGCTTTTTTTTCTAAAGAGTTGATACGCTTCTCAACATCTAGTGATTCTTTCATGTTTTCAGCTAAGGTAGGTTTCCCAGCTCGATCTACGAAAATAGCTATATTAGCAGGTAGGGCGGTGATATACCATTCGCTACGTATTTGCTCACTGGGTTTGGAAGCGGTAGGGATTTTATTAAGGAGTTTGTTGAAACGAGCATTGAATTCCTTGATAGGTTCCCTATGTTCTATCCTTAAGTTGGAGAGATCATTTATTAAGGTTG
>APFE030933029.1:0-56136 GCA_000404065.3 Pinus taeda | reverse complement strand
TCAAAGGGGTCAGCAGATAGCAATCTATATACAAAGATTGACACTGACAAATTGGTAATAATTGTTGTTTATGTTGATGATATAATTTTTGGTAGCAATGAAGAATCCACGAGTCAGAATTTTGCTTCAGTAATGCAGCAAGAATTTGAAATGTCCTTGCTTGGTGAGCTTACTTATTTTCTTGGTCTACAAGTTCAACAAAATAAAGATGGTATTTTTCTTTCACAAACCAAATATCTCAAACAGATCCTGAAAAATTACGACATGGAAGATTCTAAACTAGTATGTACCCCAATGGTAATAGGATGTAGTCTTAGCTCAAATGATGAATCAACAGCAGTACACCAACCAACTTACAAATTCATGATTGGCAACCTGCTTTATCTAACAGGTACCCGACCGGACATCATGCATGCAGTGGGAATAGTTGGAGATTCCAAGCAAATCCAAAGGAATCACACCTTCAGGCAGTCAAAAGGATTTTCAAATATCTTCAAGGAACACAGAACTTTGGTTATGGTATCCTAGAGATACATATCTTACACTTCATGCATATACAAATGCAGATTGGGGAGGAAGTGTTGATGAAAGAAAAAGCACTAGTGATGGTGCATTCTAGATGGGTTCCAGGTTAGTGTCTTGGTTCAGCAAGAAACAAAGTTCAATTGCATTATCTAAAGTTGAAGCAGAATACGTGGCTACTACATCTTGCTGCACACAACTACTTTGGATGATGCAAACCTTGCAATACATTCAGATCACATGTACTCCACCCATCTCTATTCTATGTGATAATACAAGTGCCATCAGTATTCCAAAGAATCTAGTCATGCACTCCAAGACCAAGCACATAACCTTAAAATATCATTTTCAATGTGAACAAGTGCTTGATCAAAAGGTCAAGTTGGAGTATGTTCCATCTAAAGAATAGATTGTTGATATATTTACTAAACCACTACCCAAAGAGACATTTGAATATCTCAGACAAAATCTAGGAGTAGTTGTTGCATCATCCTACTGTTAAATCCTATTTTCTTCAAAGAAAGGTGGTTATACATGAGTTTCATAAAGCATAGTCACATACATACATGGGTTTCTATGAGCATAGTCGTGTATATGTTGGTTTGAAGGAAAGCAGTGGGCCAGACTTAGGAAAAAGGGGTCTGCTATAGTTCTATCAATTATCTGCTCTGTTTGATGATGGTTTCACTCTGCTGATAACATGTGGAAATATATTGGTTCTCATAAAGTTGTTGATAACTTGATGTATATTTGATTGATGATGATGCTTTGATCTCTCTTACTGACATATGCAATGATCAGATATGACAGTAAACAGGTGGAACAAGTTCAGGGGGAGAACATGGTTGATGATAGTTTTGAAACTAATGATGGACATATACAGGTTGCTGGTTTGGATGGTGATTGACAGATGCTACCAATGGTATAGATCATATGATAGTTGATGATGACTATCATGGTCTTGTTTAAGACATTTGGTGTCTGTTATATATGTCATGTACATATTTAATGTAAAGGTCATGAAAAGACCTAATTTGTAACCCCACTATGCATGGGATGGATGATGTAATGTTTTTGTTTTGACATGTATAAAAAATTGGTATATCCCCACTTGGTTGGGTGGATGAGTCAAATTTGGTATATCCCCACTTGGTTGGGAGATGGATGTATGTATGAGTTATTGGTGATAGGAAGGTCACTTGGGATGTATGTATAGAGCCATGTTCTTCTTTTAGAACATATTTTTGCAGACTTTTCTTATGCTCAGGGGGAGCATGGACTCGATCATGGGAGCTCAATTAGTACACTTCAGAATATTAGAGAATTTAGCATGCACTCATGGGGAGCATGACCCTTTGCCATTGATTTCAAAGGGGGAGAGTGACTTAGTGTGGTTGTTGCTTCCATCAAGTCTAAAGGGGGAGATTGTTGGCATTATGATGTATGTGTTGTACTTGATGACAACCCACTTATAGTAGAACAACTCACTTGTATATGGTAACGAGATGAATCTAGAGAAGAGATATCAGATGTGACAGAATGCATGAGAGTAGTGTTTACAAATGTGATGAAATGCTGGGTAGCTTCAAGAAATCAGTTCAGAAGGCATCTCACTCAGATGATAGATCATTGTATGGCAGGTAAACAAAAAAGAATGGCAGATTAGTCTTCATAGAATGAAGAAAAAGAGGTATATGTAGGTTCACCATTAACCAAGCCATGTATACATGGAGGTTCATTGTATATAAGTCGCGTATACATACACACGCACTTTCACAGAAGGAAAAGCGCGTATACCTTGGAAAACTAAATTTTTGGTCTGAAGTATTTGGTCCATGGTATTTTGATCCATGGTATTGGTCCAAGGTATCTAGTTCAGGGTATTGACCCTAGGTATTTGGTCCAAGGTATTGGTCCCAAGTGGTTTTGGTCCATGGTATTGAGGAAGGCCTAAGACTATAAATGGTGGAGAAGATCATTCGGCCAAGGTGTGCAAGTATCGAATATATGATGAAGTGTGAGATCTAATATGTAGGTTATTAGCTTATGGTGCTGTGCTTGATCTGAATCAATGCTGAACCTTAGCGTTTGATGAAGGATAATATCTAATGATGTATTAGGACCTTAAGGCTTGAAGTGAATTATCTTTATGTGTTTTGATTAGGTATCTGAATAACTGGCGCATGTTGTAGTTTGTAAATATGATGATCTGGGTATGATTGAAGTTTGGAATAGTTGTAATGTTTAAATAATCATTTATAGATTCGTACGCAGTTTCACTTTAGAAAAGGAGCATATACACGCTGGTTCTTCATATCAAAGCAACGTATACATCATAAATTTGATTTGCAGATCTGTATGCTAGTTCGCCTTGAGGAAAGCGCGTATGCATGCATGTTCGACACATGGAAGTAACATATATCTTATAAAATATGTTTTAGTTGCTTCTATTTGCTGTTGTAGTATTCTAGGTTCTGGCTTGGGTTCTGGTTACTATATTTTGGTGACAACATTCTGAATGATCAGATTGATGGAGTGATTGATTGATTCATTTGTGGTTGGTTCAAAAGGAGATTGGTTGATGCAGATATTTTTGATGATGTTGTTGATGGATCCAGTCTGAAAAAACGTGGTCCCTGGAAGAAAAGAGAAGGTTGTAGCCTTCTGTAGGTCGGCACCTACGTACTAGTAAACATATCAGCTAGTACAAGATCTAGGGGGTTGTAGCTCCCTTCTAGTAGAAGCTGGAGAATGAGAGAAGGTTGTAGCCTTCTGTAGGTAGAAGCCTACGCACTAGTATAAGACTGCACCAGTAAAAAAATTGTAAACAATTTTTTCTTATTATTGAAAGAAGACATAGACAATTGCAGCAGGTGGTTTTCACCCACATTGGGTTTCCACTTATATCTTGATGTTCATGTGTGATTCCTTATTTTGTTTTTACTGCATTGTCTAATGAATTCCTGATATACTAGTTAAAGTTCAATGCACGATCATTTGGGTAAATAAAAAATTTCTGCATATAGCCTGGTTGCATTAAGTACAGTTGCGTATACATGCTAGTTCACTAAGCTGAAGTAGCGTATACAAATCAATTTTGAAAATTAAATTATTGTTCTAATAATACTAATTCACCCCCCCTGTCAGTATTATTTCCAACAATCACTTCGTCAATGAATTCAAACACATAAAACTTGACCAAAATGACATCCTAGTAAGTTTTGACATGAAATCTCTTCACACTAACATACCCATAGGTGAAGCCATGAAGGTAATCCACAAAATTATTGATCCCAAAACTTCTAAATTAGTAGAAGTTTGCCTGAGATCAACCTTTTTCAATTATAAAGATGATATATATGAGTAGACTTGCGGTGTAGCTATGGGATCACCTCTATCTCCTATCATTGCTAATCTATTTATGGAAGATTTCGAAACTAAAGCCATTGAATCTGCCCCCATTAAAACCTAAGCTTTGGAAAAGATATGTCGATGACACCTATATTATTTGGCCTCATGGAAAAGATAAATTAGACATCTTCCTGAAACACCTTAACAACCAATTTGATTCCATCCAATTCACTATGGAAGTGGAAGAGAATGGCAACCTTCCCTTTCTTGACATCCTAATCAAAAGAAACCAGAATGGCTCAATATCTCACCAAGTATATCGGAAGAAAACACACACAGAGCATTACCTTCACACAAACTCACACCACCATCCTACTAAAAAACTAGGGGTTCTCAACACCCTTGCTACAAGAGCTGTTCGTATTTCAGTTCATGATCATTTTGAGTAAGAGAAGAACCATCTCATAGGCATTTTTGAAAAGAATGGTTACAATAAACACCAAGGAATCAAAGCTTTCAAGAGGGATGAGAATCTTAAAAACAAACAACCTATGGATGAGTGGGCTGGCAAGGTCAACTTACCCTACAAACTAGGCACTATTGATAAAATTTCATACATTTTGAAAAAGAACAATATAGGAACTTGTTGTGGTAAAACACAACCCCCCCATTTTTTCACTTTTAAATCTCACATGGGGACCCTTCTAATTAATCGTTTGGTAATATTATTATTGGATTTTGAGAATGTGGATGGCCTAAATGAGTTCGACTTATCCTTACCTATCTATCTAAGTATGTTTGAGCTCATTTGGATTAGATGTTTGTGAATATTGCTTGTTTGAAAATTGGATGTGTTTTAGCTGCTTGACTTTGTGGCTTTTGCATGGGTCAATCATGTATTGGTTGTTGCAATAGGCTCCTTGTGTGATTGGTGATTAGATTTTACGATCATGACAACATTATATCAATGATCACGAGAAGGCAATGTGGCACCTTTAGTTACCACATCACCTTGCATTTCATGTTGGTTGCTTGTCTCCTCCACTTAGCGTGACACCTACATTGGAAAAGATGAATCATTAATTAGTTTTTCTTTAACCATATTGTAAATAAATTTTGATATACATTGTAAATAATAAACATATTGAGCCAAAATTTTTAAAACAAAATAAGTAAACACATTGATTAATTTAACTTTATAAATATAATATCATCAACTTTTTGTATATAGTTTATTTAATGCATAAATAAACTGCCAATTTAACTTTATAAATATAATATCATCAACTTTTTGTATTAAATAATTTGTATATAGTTTATTTAACGCATAAATAAACAGCCAAAAAATAATTATAAATGTGTAATTACACAAAATATAACACAACCTATAATTCATTATGAGAAACGTAATAATACCTTTAGTTCCCACACATAAATTTTTGGTTTAACAATATATATGTTGTTTAACTTAATACTCAATGCACGTGATGAACTAAAGTCACTGTTACAAAAAGGAGAAAGGTTGTGTTTATTAACCGGACCGTAAATTGTAAATATTATCCTGTAATAAAATCCATCATCGCAGGTTTGACCGAGGATGAAGTAGGGTCGGCAAAAAGAGAATTGAAACCACAGTTGTTTTTGCAACATTTCACCTTACAATTAAGTTCAACCACATTCACATGTGAAGTTTAATATTACCACGAATTCCCGTCAACTCAAATTTCACCGTGGATTATTAAGAAATTGCGGTTTTACTTTCATTTTTATTTTAATTCTAATATACTTTTAAGACTCATTTAACTCATTGTTTTCCATTTATTTCTAGGTATCTAGGCACAGAGGAGGAAGAAATAGAAATCAAAGCCGGAAAAGTGAGGGACAAAGATAACTATATCGATGGCGATGCCGTGCCACCTTAGAAAGATGAATGGAGTAGGCAATGTTCATCTTGGAGATCGTTGTTCATCATTACCTGTTGGTTCTTATGGAATTGGAGGAACGCACAAATTTTCCAAGATTCAAAGGAGCTCCTACGTGCAATTCTACAGCGTATTGTGGCATGCCATGACTCCTTTCATCAGGTTGACTCTTTGCCAAAAATGCCTACTATATGAAGCCGGAGGTCTATGCTCATTAATAATCCTACATGATTGTATCTCCTTTCAGGTTTTCAGTCTCAGTGGATTGGGTCTCTTATCCATGGCAGGGCCGTGTGCTCCTTTTTTCATATGTGTAATAGCGTGCAATCTTTTGATGGTATTGTTTCTTCAGTGATTGTATGATTTTGTATCAATTTTGGACAAGCAAGTTTTGTATATGTTTTCTTTTTTAGATTGGATGATCTGGACTATCTGTCACTATATTTAGCATAGGTTTCTGGGCTTTCTTTTGCCCTCAAACCAATCATGATATCTATTGAAGATCTTTATATTCTCTTAATATAAATCAATGATGGTTTTTTTCTCTAAAAAATACTTTGACAAGTCGAGTTAGTTGCCAAAATGTGACAAGATAAAGGCTTCCAGATATAGCAGAACTATAGTTGGATCACTGCAAGATTTGAGATAATTCCACAAATTGAACAAATCTCATACTCAATGGTGGATTCCAAAACAAAGGATTAGTTTAATCTCAATAGTCGATTCCGAAACAAAGGATTGTGATTTCGTTTTTAAGAGGCTTCTCTGCATTTTAACTAAAATCGCAATTGAGCCCATCTGAGCTAGTTGAAAAATAATGGGAAATTGTTCTTTTCCCTATCATGTATAAATACTCTTCTTAGGACTGTTATGAAGGGAGGGATTTGGGCACGCTACAGAGGAGGGACTGCTCTACGAGTTAGGGGGGCGATCCAGATCCACGTAGAAAGGGAGGTCCCGAACACACACACGGGCAGTTTGATAATCTTTCAATATGGGCTATTGCACTATTGTATGGTGCAGAGGGGTTGATTATAGAGAGAACATAGAAGGTTTTGTTGCCTATGTCTAATTGCTTAGTACTATTGTAGGCAGTAAGATCGCAGTTCTGAAATTCTCAAAGACTGCATATTTTGTAATAAGCTCTGGGATTGTTTAAATGAATTTTTCCATTCATGAGTACTATTAAGGGAATGCTGAATTTTCATTTTTACTTTTGTCCAAGATTTGTAATTGATTTCAATCTTTAGCTGAATTTCCATTTTTATTGTTCTCCAAGATTTGTAATTGATTTCGATTTTTAGCTGAATTTTCATTTTTATTTTTGTCCAAGATTTGTGATTGATTTCGATATTTATTCTAAATAATGTTTCTTGTTGATATCTAACGCTATTGTTGGTTCAATTTTGATATTTTATTGAAGCCTTAGAGGAGCTATCTCCAAGAGGCAGAACGAGATCGAATCTATAATGAATTCATTGAAGTATATATGAGATAAATGATAACTATTTATCATTTAATAAGCAAACTTATTTTTCTTTTTATTTCATTAATTAATATGAACTATTTCTTTTGGTTAATGGAAATCACATGGTGAATTCACTCATAAACCAGTCCTTCCCCTGTTTTATTTCATTTTCTCTCGGATTAGGAGAGGGCTATCCCTTTCTAGTTTGAGATAGGATTTTCGTTTTAAATTAGTTTTGCATTTGTAAATTAATTCTACTTAAACTCCTCTTTCTTTAGAGTCAAACATCTTAATACTTAGCGGCATGATTGAGCCCTTATATTAATCAAACTTCTTCACTAATTTTAATCTTGATTCAAAACATTAAATAAAATCAATCATGAGGATTAATGTAATATATTGTATCAATAACGTCTAACATTAGAAATTACTTTTCTCATCTTTTTAGGGTTAATTTAGCATACTAAATTGCTAATTAGTTTTCTAACATTAACTTTCAATAAATAATAATAGCCTAAAGGAATTAGAATAATTATAATTTTACTTAGATAGTGTATTTAATTAGATCTTATTTTAATTAAATGTTTCCTTATAATAATAATAACATTATTTAGTTTAAGTAACATTCATTTTACAATTATAATCTTATAATAAACTAGATTAAATATTTAGTATTATTATTAGAACTATACTAGTGATATTTAAGAATATATTATAGTATAAGTGATTTTATTATAGAATAGTATTAGTATGGTATAAGTTATATTTCTTTATATAGTATAATTAGTTAATATGATACATTAGTTTAGATTTGACATATGAGATAAATAGGAGTACTTTAGTACTTAACAAGACTTTAATGATAGTGCATTATTAACATTGTGTTACTTTAGGATTAATAAATAGTATTAAATTAACAAGTGTCACAGGGATAACATTATCATAGTATCATATAGGATTAACAATTAATATTAACTTAATACCATAAAGTTAGTTAGGTTAGAATAAGTTAGGTTAATTGTAATTCATAGTTTAGTTGTGGCTTGGCTGAGCCCCAGTTCAGCGTAAGGATCACTTTCTTGCCTAATCAGCAAGAGGGTTGATCTGATGTCTCTTCTTCATTGATGAATGAGAGTCATATTTTAAGTCATCAGAGAACGAGATAAGGTCACTAGACCTAGTTAAACCAGTCAGAGCCACCAATCCAAACAAATAAGGGATGGTATTTAAGTCCCTAACCGGGTGGTTTTCCCCCATGTTGTTCCAGCGATTTTCGAGGCATCAACAAAACTACCTTCAAACCTATGAGCACCATTAGCAGATGCCTAAAATTAGTAAAAGATCCCATTGATCTTAAATGCCACAAAGGGGTTTATTTGGTTCCTTGTTCTTGTGGCAAAACCTACATTGGGGAGATCGATCGATCGATCTTAACTAGGATTCAAGAACATGTAGCTAACATCAAACACAATCGCTCCAAAACCTCAACTTTGGCTGAACACTCGAGTAAAACTAGTCACCATATTTGTATTGAAATCTCTTGTGTGGTGGCCAAAATTGACAATTATCACCAAAGGAAATTCAGAGAAGCTATTGAAATAGGTGAACACCCTAACAACCTTAACCGCAATGAGGGTTGGAAAATTAGTGACAATTGGATCCCTACTCTATCTCCTGATCCTACCTCCTCCTGATTTTTTCACCCCCTTATCCCATGACTTTACCTCCATGACCTTACATTATAACACAAACCCTAAAATCATTAAAACCAGTTTCATAAAATCATTAATAATTAAATAAATGTCATAATCACTATTTCAACATATTTCGTAAATTTGAATTTAATAACTTTTACCATTCCAAAAAAAAATTCAGCATAAATAAATATTTTTCATAAATACAATTTTAATATTCACATTCATTAAAAAAATAAAAAAAATTGAATAATAAAATATAAAGGTATAATAAAATTTACAAACATTCAATATTCATTCACATATACAATAATTCACTAAATTAAACCATAATATTCAATTTTTAGGATTATTAATTAAGATGATTCTAGGGCATAATATTAATTGCTATGAAAACATAATGTAATTTTTATTCCAAAAAAAATCATTTAATTAAAAAACATAAAATTGTATTTAATTTAAAAACATTAATTGTATTTAATTTGAAACATTATCAATAATATAAATCTATTACATAATATTGTACTTATATTAATTAACATTACCAAATAAATTAAATAAACACATATCATTAAAATCATAAATTTAATAAACTATAACTTCTCATTTAAAACATAACCCAATCTAAATCAAATTTATTTACCAAATAAATTGAATAAACACAAATCATTAATAATCATAAAATTTTAATAAACTAATTAATTATATACATAGTTAAAGAAGAAGAAGAAGAAGAAATGAACTATATCATTACCCAAATTGTCGACTAACATTCACTCCTATCCCAACCCTAATTGTACCTATTAACACCTATCGAGTTCTGACTTATTCATTCATGGTCTAATTCGTGATGATGAACCACAGAGGCTGGTTTGAAACGTCGATTACAACAAAAACCTATCGAGTTCTGACTTATTCACTCATGGTCTAATTCGTGATGATGAACCACAGAGGCTGGTTCGAAACATTGATTACAACAAAACCTAAATGCGATGACTCTGGAAGACAACACTACACAGGATATAGATCGCAGAAGCCTCAAATCAACAACATCCAACATATTTAAAAAATTACTCTTGTTGAGGAGCAAACACTCAACATCTACCTTTATAACCAGTACACTCAACCATTGAGCCACACATTCATTTGTTGAATATTTTATAGTGTCATGTCCTTTTAAGTGTAGTAGAGAGTGTTTTTGGCTTATTGTGGCCATTTGGAGACTTTTTTGAGTGCATAAAGAGTCAAAACTAGGTTTTGAGGCCTTCTGAACACACTGGTGGCATTGTTTTGATGATTTGGAGCTCATATTTCGATGTAAATCATTTTCAGAATTTTTAATAAAGAGGCCTCCCCACTAAAGACTGGGCCCGAAGATGTAGGCTTGAAGATAGAAAAACTCCATTATCAATGTGCTGGTGTCATTTTATCTTGTGTGGTTTGTTTTTAATGTTTATTTGCTACAAATTCCTTTCAATTTTCCTATGTATTTTAAATTTATCTCTTTTTAATGGTGATTTTAAAGATATGCAAACACTTTTAAATATTTAATGAATCATTGTTGAATTGAGGCTTCTGTGATCCATATCAAGTTTATGAGAGATTTTGTCAGCGTAAATCACATGATATTTCATTTGTCGACACGTTTTGAACCAACCAGTGTGGTTCATCGTCAAGACAAGTTGAATAATCAGATCCAGTATGCATGTTAAATACTCAGAGTAGAACATCCAACGACTATAATCTTTTGACCAGACAATGACTGTATTGACTAACGACTAACTATGACTGGGAAACGGCTAGTAAGACAGGACTCGAGGTATAATCATATTAAAGTAAAAATTAAAATAATTCAATTAAAATAATAGTTAGTATGAATGTACATAAAAGTTTTAATTATTTATAATTTAATTAATTAATTAAGTAATTCATTAATTAATTAATTTTTTTCTATATAAATACTACCTATGCACCCACGGGGATTTAACCAGTGACCTATTGCAAGGAGTGCCTTAACAATAGCACCTATTCATCGCCAACCCAAGCCCCGTAGGCATTTTTTATTATAAAATATATATATAAATATATAAATTATTAAATTAAATTAAATGATTATTAAATTAATAGTTAGTTATACATAAAGGTATTAACTATTTATATTTTATTTTAATTATATCTATCTATCTATCTATCTATCTATCTATCTATCTATCTATCTTATATATATATATATATATATATATATATTAAATAGAATAAAACTATAATATATTAAATTTATAGATTTATTATAATTGTTTAATTAATTGATAAATTGCTTAATTATTTTAATTATAAATTAATAAAAACATATTATTGTAGATCTATTTCAAAAGTAATTAATTTGCTCTTATTAATTAAGTTAAAATTAATAGTATGTAGCTAATACAATATCTCATACTATATAAACAACTCATCAAAGACTAAAGGCCAAAGAGAGAAGGATACAGGATAACAAGGGGAAACTAACTTATACTAAAACAAGAACAAGCTAAAAAAGAGGGAGGGGAGGAAGGGAAGAAAATGACTAGGAAGAGAGGGCTAGGGCCCAGCAACTACTGATCTTCCATTAGTCCTCTCTATTGAGATTTCTTGGTCTTTTTTAATTCTCAAGGACCTCCCTAAATTTGCGATGATGGAACTGCAAAACTCTGGCAATAACACTGGCCTCCTCGATACAAACATGATGTTTGGTTTTCTCTACATGCTCTGATAAAGTGGAAGACTTGGTTCTCCTATGCTTGAGGTCAGTTATGTGCTCACTAATCCTTTCATTAATGGAGTGTCCAATATCACCAATATAGGGGGTCCCAAAGGAACAAGGAATAATATATACCCCTTTCATGTCCTTAGGGTCAATAAGATCCTTCACAGATCGGGGGGACTTACGAATGGTGTTAAGGGGTCTAAAGGTCGAGGGGACATTATGGTTCTTAAGAGTTCTTGCAATCTTATCAGTGGTCCCTTGCACAAATAGAATATGGACAGCTGGGACCCACTCTTTTGATTCTCTTTTAGTTAACGAATTTTTGGCAGCTTTGAGGAAAGATTTCTGACCCAGGTATCCACTATAACCATTCTCAACAAAGACATTAAGGAGATGGGATTTCTCTTTCTCGAAGCTCTTTTCATTAGAGATCCTTAGGGCATGAGTAGTAAGGGTGTTGAGAACACCCAACTTCTGAGCTGGGAAATGGTGGGAACTGGCATGAAGATACTGTTCAATATGTGTTTTCTTTCGAAACACTTGGTGGGAGAGGGAACAATCACTATTCTTAGAAATAAGAATATCAAGGAAAGGGAGGCAACCATCGACTTCATGTTCCTTGGTGAACTTAATGGCCGAGGATTAACTGTTGAGATGATCGAAGAAGAGATCTAACTCCTCTTGGCCATGAGACTAGATGACATTAGTGTCATCTACATATCTTTTCCAAATCTTAGGCAGGAGGTGGGCTGAGTTTAGGGCCTTGGATTCAAAATCTTCCATAAAAGGATTCGCAATGATAGGGGATAGGTGTGAGCCCATGGCAACCCCATAGATTTGCTCAAAGAACTCCCCTTCAAAACTGAAAAAGGTGGAAGTGAGGCAGATCTCAACTAATCGAGCAATATCAGGATCTATTAGGTGATTGATCACCTCCATAACATCGTTTATAGGGATGCAAGTGTACAGGGAAACTACATCAAAACTAACAAGAATGTCCTCAGGGTCAAGCTTAATGTCCTTGAGCTCCTTAATAAAGGAAGCAGAGTCTTTCACGAAGGTCTCTGTATGACCAACTAAGGGCTTAAGCTTTAAGGCAAGGAACCTAGCAAGAAGATAGGTAGGACCTCCTAAGTTCTTGCTAAGTTCCTTGCCTTAAAGCTTAAGCCCTTAGTTGGACATACAGAGTCCTTCGTCAAAGACACTGCTTCCTTTATTAAGGAGCTCAAGGACATTAAGCTTGACCCCGAGGACATTTTTGTTAGATTTCATGTAGTTTCCATGTACACTTGCATCCCTATAAATGAGGCCATAGAGGTGATCAACCACCTAACAAATCTTGATACTGCTCGATTAGTTGAGATCTACCTCACTTCCACCTTTTTTAGTTTTGAAGGAGAGTTATTTGAGCACACCTGTGGGGTTGCCATGGGCTCACCTCTATCCCATGTCGTTGCAAATATTTTTATGGAAGATTTTGAATCCAAGGCTCTAAACTCAGCCTGCCTCCTGCCTAAGCTTTGGAAAAGATATGTAAATGACACTAATGTCAACTGGTCTCATGGCCAAGAGGAGTTAGATCTCTTCTTCGATCATCTCAACAGTCAATCCTCGGCCATTAAGTTCACCAAGGAACAAGAAGTTGATGGTTTCCTCCCTTTCCTTGATATTCTTATTTTGAAGAATAGTGACGGTTCCCTCTCCCACCAAGTGTTTTGAAAGAAAACACATATGGAATAGTATCTTCATGCCAGTTCCCACAATTTCTCGGCTCAGAAGTTGGGTGTTCTCCACACCCTTGCTACTTGTGCCCTAAGTATCTCTGATGAAAATAGTTGTGAGAAAGAGAAATCCAATCTCCTTATTGTCTTTATTAAGAATGGTTATAGTAGATACCTGGGTTAGAAAGCTTTCCTCAAAGCTGCCAAAAATTTGTTAACTAAAAGAGAACCGAAAGAGCAGTCCCAGGTGTCCATATTCCATTTGTGTAGGGGACCACTGATAAGATTGCAAGAATTCTTAAGAAGAATAATGTCCCCTTGACCTTTAGACCCCTTAACACCATTCATAAGTCCCTCAGATTTGTGAAGGATCCTATCGACCCTAAGGACATGAAAGGGGTATATATTATTCCTTGCTCCTATGGGACCCCCTATATTGGTGACACTAGATTCTCCATGAATTAAAGGAATAGTGAGCACACAGCTGTTAGGACCCAGAATTGACCAATTTTGACCTTATATTTCCATCATAATATTATCCTTTTTTAGTCATAAGCTATAAGTTTTGATCGTACAGTGACTTGATTACCCCAAGGTATGGAGTAACTTCCCGCATATCTATATGTTTAATTGTTCACTGCATATTCGTAAGTACCTGTGTATTTATCTTTGGAAAGCTAACTGAATTGCTAAGTAATTGTCTTAAGCCGCAGGAATTATAACCTACAGTTGTTGTAACACCAAAAACAACAACTACGAAGTTGCTGCAACACCAGAAGCAGCAACTGCGTAGTTGATATAGTCAGCAACAGATATTATCTAAAGCGGGTATTTTTGCACCAGCTGAGAATCACAATGGCAACTATATGAGACGTGATTGTCCAAAGCAAGAAGAACACAGCCACCAGAATAGCACGGGGAATCGGCGAGAGGAATGTGCATATCCCAAGGAAGACGGACGAAGACAATTATTAGATGTGTAACAGTCTAAACAAAGAATATATCATTATATTGTTGCAACAACATCTCTGTATTTCTTATTTTCGATTAAATGGGTCAAACAACTGAATCGTAACAATCTATTGTAATAGATGTCTCCTCTATAAAGAGGAGACATGTACATTAGTCAAGGGAGTCTGAAAGAGCATTTTGTAAAACTATCAGCAATTCTGAACTTCACTGTATCTGAATTTTTTACGGATGAATAGAAGAACGTTCTGAGTATTTAAGCTATTCTTCGCATTCTGGGGAATCTTGTGAGAAGGACTGGGCCCACCTTCCTTACAAGATTCACCCATTTACTTTGCTGTCAAGTGTGTAAGTGTGTGGTGGTTTCTCTTTACAGATACTCTGTTTTGGACTTTGTAGCATTACCTCTTGAAGTTCTATTTTGCTAGCACTCTGTTTTATTAAGTTATTCAAATTGTGCAAGCGTGTTTCACCGGTGAATCTGAGTGCAGTTTGTGTTAGCAATCTGATTCCAGGGGCAGGTGCTGAACGTCCTCATCTGGAGGATAGGGTCCTGATCCTTTGCCAACAAAGCATCCATTTCCTTGTTTCTTAGATCTGTAATTTTAATCAATTCTTTTTTCAGCATTGTGATAACTTAGTACTGGAATTAAGTATACTACAGCTTTCAATGCTTTTAGAATTTAAGTACAAATAGTACGCAGTGGCCTTTGGAATAAAAAGACTTTCCCAGGTTGACAATTAATGTGGTACTTGATTGTTTAATTGATAAACAATTCAACTAGCCAACATTTTGGCGCCGTTGTCGGGGAAGGAAACTAAAGATTTCTAAAGGCATTAATGATTTCTTTGTGAAAATAACAGGTGCATGAGAGGACGCAAGAAACCTAACTTCACAGGCGGCGAGGGAGGAAGAAAGACCTTCATTGACGAAATCATCTCGAAGGCTGAAACATCGCAGAGAATGAGTTCCTGGAGACCTCAAATACAGTACTCCTCACAAACGGATCGACAGACGGAGGAAGTAGTGGGGCCTGAAAGGAAGCTGGAAGTATCTGAACACACTGAGGAACCGGTAGAGGAACCTAAAGAACCTAAGGATACAGAAGATAAAGTAGGTGACTCAAGAGAAAGACCAATGGAGGATAACAGAACAGAAGGAAGGGGGGAGAACTCACTCTCTACCCTGGAATTCCCTATTGGGGACCTGCCGAGAGGAACAACTCCTATGAAGAATATTCCCCTTTCAGCGCTACCCAATTTCCATGGGTTATCCTCTAAAGACCCAAATGAATTCCTCTTTGAATTCGATATATTATTAGAAGTTATGATTATATAAATTCTAATCAGAAACTAAAATTGTTTCCAGCAACACTAAAAGGGAATGCATTGAGATGGTTCATGAGCTTAGGGTCTCAGGCAATTTCTACCTGGGACCAGATGAAAGAAGCATTCTTGGCCAAATACCAAGATTACTGCCGAACAAGAGAAAGGAAGGAAGAGTTGTTTAAAATGGTGCAGAAGGAGGATGAAAGCTTAGAAGATTTTGTGGAAAGGCTGCAGTATAATCTGCAGAGATCTGATCACCCCACTATGAGTAAAGACATTCTGAAGATCATATTGTTGAAGGGGGTAAGAGATGACTTCTTGGACATGTTGAACATGTTGGGAAAAGGGGACATCTCCAAGGAACCATTTGAAGAAATTGTTAATCTCTGCATGAGGTGCTCAAGAGGAGCAGGGAACAGATCAAAAAGCAGAGATAATGTGTACTCGAGAGTTCAGAAGTCATCCAGTGGAGGAGCAACAAGAGCTGAAATAGGTAATTTATTAGAAGAATTTAAAACTGAAATGTTAAGTTCTTTTGCTTCACAAATCGATGCTCTGCAAGTTAAGAAGAAACAGGCGGAAGCAGAAGCTTCTTTAGCTATTTTGTGTTCTAAATGCAGAGGAAAACACCCACTTAGGGAATGCCCACTAGATAAGACACCTATCTGTACGATCTGTGAAATGGACCATGAAACTCAACAGTGTCCTTCTCTGCCCGGAATCAAAGCAGCATTGCAGACAACTGAAGAAGAGGCTAAAGCAGTGTATCTGATGACACAAAGAAGGCAATGGCCACTAAGACAAGGTATGAACTCTAATACAGCATTTAGTCGTTGGAACAATAATTCTCCTTTTCAAGCAAATTACCCACCCATGAACCAAATGCAGTACCCACCCTTTAATGCAATGAATTTTCCACTTATGCAACAACCTAATCTCCCTTTTCCTGATCCTGCTATGTGGAATCCCTGGGCCCCACAGCAACCATACTTCAATCAATGGAACCCAAATTGGGCAACCCAGCAAATACCATTTCCTCAGCAACAACAATCTCTTTCCTTACCACCCAATACTTCCCAAAATAACCAGGCAATGAGACCCCAGCTGCCTGTGCAACCTAACCCTAACCCGAACAATAATAAAGCTTTGCAGGTAATTAACATTCAAAATCAACCTACCCTTCCCATGCAATGTAACGACATCCATTTACGTTCTGGAAGAGTAGTTGAACCCATCACAGATGACATCACTGATTCTGAAAAAGAAGAAGTTAGGAAAGGAAAGTCATCCAATAAAGATACCGAAATTCTTGAATCAACTAACAAGACTGACCAAACAACTGAACCACCCTTCCTTGAAAGATTGATTCTGAGTAAAACGTTTGAGCCGCCAGCCTTTAATCTTTTAGGAGAACTGCAGAACTTATACGTTAAAATTCCATTATTACAAGCATTAAGAGATGTCCCTATCTACGCCAGAACTGTTAAAGATATTTGTGTCAGGAAACCTTGAAGAAAAGCCAAGGAGCCCCTCACAGTTCATGTGATGGGTGAATTGACTGCTCTAATGACAGAAAAAGACCCTCCTGTGAAATATGGTGACCCTGGTCACCCTACAGTAATAGTTCAGGTCGGCAAGACCTTTGTCTCTAAAGTTCTGGTGGATTTAGGGGCTGCAATAAATATTATGACACTGGAAACAGCACAATTACTGCAGTTGAAACATTTGATCAGGGAAACTCCAACTATTTTAGAACTGGCCGATCGCTCTACAATCAAACCTGAGGGAGTAATCGAAGACCTGGTAATCTCTGTAGAATCCTGGAATTACCCAGCCGACTTTGTGGTGTTACAAACTAAAACAAAGTTGGGGGGTCATCCACTAATCTTAGGAAGACCATGGTTAGTTACAGCAAATGCTTTCATTAGCTGTAGATCTGGATCAATGACATTATCCAATGGCCAGGAAACTAAACAATTGACTCTTTACCCCCATGCCACACCCATGATCAATAGCGATAATTCAATATGGGTAGATTATGAGGATGAAGAAGCCCAACCTATTCTAACAATCGGAGAAGCCTTAACTCTCAAGAACTCAACTGAAGATGAATTAATCAACAACTTCATTTCTGAACCCTCTTCGGTTAGCTCAAAGATACATAATCACCTTACCTCAATCCTAGAACCAGAGTCCCAGAACGATCTCGAAACTGAAAATTCATCTCAGATATTAGCCGGTAGTCCTTCCAACAGTGTGACAATAGAAATCGAACCAGGAAAGACATTAAATATAAATCCAAACCTAACAGATGATCAAAAGCAGCAGCTAATGAAGCTACTTAAAGAAAACAGGGAAGCATTCGCATGGGATTACACAGACATGAAAGGGATTTCCCCTGAGCTATGTACTCATCGGATTTACATTAAAGAAGGATCCCGTCCAGTTTTTCAACCCCAGAGGAGGATGAATCCCAATCTAAGAGAAATAGTAAAAGAAGAGCTTCAAAAGCTGTTAAATGCAGGATTTATATACCCCATATCTGATAGTGAATGGGTTTCTCCGCTAGTAATAGTACCCAAGAAAAATGGGAAATGGCGAGTATGCGTAGACTATAGAGCCCTAAATAAGGCCACCCAAAAAGACCATTTCCCGTTACCATTCATTGATCAGGTATTAGATAGCTTAGCTGGTAAAAAGTTCTTTTCCTTTTTGGACGGATTCAGCGGTTATAATCAAATAAGGATTGCACCCCAGGACCAGGATAAAACCACTTTTACTAGCCCTTGGGGGACCTTTGCTTATAAGGTTCTCCCATTTGGTCTATGTAATGCACCAACGACATTTCAGAGAGCGGTCATAGGCATCTTTTCTGATATGGTAAATGATTCCCTAGAAATTTTTATGGACGACTTCACTCCTTATGGAACTGCCTTTGAAGATGCTTTGCAGAATCTAGAAAAAGTACTCAAGCGGTGTATCGAAGCACACCTTGCCTTAAGTACTGAAAAATGCCAGATGACGATGAATGAAGGCATTGTATTAGGCCATTATGTTTCATTATTAGGAATTCAAGTCGATCCTGCAAAAATACAAGTCATTTTGACCCTCCCTATTCCCAAAACCCAGACAGAAGTAAGAAGCTTCTTAGGACATGCAGGGTATTACAGAAGATTTATCAAAGATTTCTCTAAGATAGCTTCCCCTCTGTTTGTATTATTAACAAAAAACGCTGAATTTAAGTGGACTGATGGTTGTGGAAAAGCATTTGATCAGCTTAAACATCATTTGTCCATAGCTCCCATTTTAAGAGGACCTGATTGGGCACTTCCCTTTCACATATCCTCTGATGCTTCAGACACTGCCATAGGAGCTGTCCTGGGACAGGAAGAAAATGGTCTCCCCTATGCCATTTATTTCATTAGTAAAAACATGACTCCCGCAAAACTTAATTACACGGTCACTGAGAAATAATTTCTAGCAGTTATCTACGCTATCAATAAATTTAGGCACTACATCACTGGTTATACTACTTTTGTGCATACTGACCATTCGGCCATCAAATATTTAATGAATAAATATGTTACAAATGCTCGAGTTACTAGATGGCTACTATTATTGCAGGAATTCAATATCACAATTGTGGATAGACCAGGAAAGGAAAATGTAGTTGCTGAGTTTCTTTCTCGGTTAAAAACTAATGAAAATATTCCAGTAGATGATTCTTTTCTCGATGAGTATCTATTTGCAGTTTCTGCCCACTCACCTTGGTATGCAGATATTGCTAACTACTTAGTTGCAGGAAAGTTACCATCACACCTATCGCACAGAGAAAAAAGGAAAATCATTCAGCAAAGTGCTAGGTATAGCTGGATAAGCGGATGTCTGTTTCACACAGGGATAGATCGGGAAATCCGGAGATGTGTTGGGGAGGATGAGATCTATGATGTACTAAAAGCTTGTCACGATGACCCTTGTGGAGGACACTTTGCAGACAAAAGAACAACACACAAGGTACTCAGAATGGGATATTACTGGCCATCACTGTTCAAAGATGCCAGAAAGTATGTGAAGGCATGTGACAGCTGTCAAAGAATGGGCCAGCCTAACCACAGAGATGAAATGCCACTCAATCCCTAGGTAACCCTTGAACCTTTTGAGAAATGGGCATTAGATTTTGTAGGTCCTATTAATCCTCCATCTAATAAAAGAGTATACATATTAGTATGCACAGACTATATGACTAAATGGGTAGAGGCCAAAGCACTCATTAAAGCTAATGAAGAAGCAGTATTAACATTCTTATTTGAAGAAATCTTTGTTAGATTTGGATTACCCAGAGAATTAGTCACTGATGGAGGACCTCCTTTTAATTCCCATGGCTTCAAAGACACGCTCTAGAAATATCATATCCAGCACAAAATGACTACACCATACCACCCCCAAGCAAACGGGCAGGTGGAAAGTACCAACAAGGTCATTGAAGCCATCTTGACAAAAACGATAAAGGAGAACAGAAAGGACTGGTTTCAGAGATTACCTGAAGCCTTATGGGCCTATAGAACTACTTGGAGAAATACAACAGGCTTTTCACCCTATGAGTTAGTCTTTGGAAAGAATGCCATTTTCACTGTAGAATTTGAAATCAAAACCCTGAGAACTGCCTTAGTTGTTAACCTGGATTTAACTGATGCACAGACAGCCAGGTTGCAGCAGCTCCGGGAATTGGACAAGAAAAGACTAGAAGCCGTCCATCAAACAATGATGATACAGCACCAAAGAAGCAAATGGCATGACAAAACCATCAAGCAGAAGTAGTTCCAGAAAGGTAATTGGGCTCTACTTTATGATTCTCGTTCTGAGAACTTTCAGGGAAAATTAAGAACAAGGTGGTTAGGACCATATGAAGTGGATGTTGTTTTTCCAAACGGGATGGTCAGACTTTTAACAATTGATGGGAGGAGAACACCACTGTTAGTAAATGGCAACCGACTTCGGTTATACCAGCGGTCGGTTTCTAAGGAAGATTTTAAAACCACCTGCATGGCAATAAAACAGTATTCCTTTCTAGGGGAACTTACTACCCCTCAAAGCACTTGAATTTTGATTACTTATGCAATTTTTTTAGGATAGATATTATGTTTTTAAGAAACTAATAAATCCTGTCAAGGATTACGATATTATATTTCAGTATTTTGCAGATTTTAGGAAGCCAGAAGACAAGAAGTTTCGAAGAGATTAATGCGCGAACGTAGAATTCCCTGTTGCTGCAACACCACATTCCATTGCTGTAACACCATCCCCGTTGCTGCAACACCATTTCTTGTATTGCAACATTATTTTTCGTTGCTGCAACACCACCCCCCGCTATCCAAAAAATCATTCCCATTTCTGCAATATCATTCCCATAAGTGCAGCATCATTTCCTGACTCCCATCACTCTAGTACATTTCCCATCCTCACAACTTTTTCTTTCTGGTAATTCCCTATCACCAAACACCAATTTTGGTGTTCCAATACCGTTTCCCGGACACAAAATACTCTTTCCCGGTTAAATTCACTCATGAGAACGAGAGTTATCACTGTAGCCCCAAGCAATAAATTACGATAAATGATACCGCTCCTTATGACGACTATGACATCTGACTATCATTCCCGTCATTATCATTACAAATTACCGATATTCCCACACCTTCAAATCCATGGTAATCATTGTGACTCAGCGGAAGACGAGATAAGACTTTTTGACACAGCAATCAAAAAAGGTAAAATACAAGGTACGCACGTTTATCAATGGGCATTAAATAATAGATAATGCGATGAAAGATGATAGGACCATCAATTAGTTATATTTCCAATCAAATCGCTCACACGTAGAGGGGGGGAGTACCAAAGCAATTCCAATAATGATATACCACGCCAACTGCCGCCACCCTTAATTCTCCCGGTAATATGTAAAAGTCACCCTATCGCTGCATGCTACCATTTGCGACGCTTTACTCTGATCTGAAATTGGGAGCTCGGCTCTGAACTTGGAAATTTACTGAGCAATAGCCATGGGAGGACCTCTTATCACATATGAACCCACATTGACAGCAGTCCTAGAACTTTATCCGGACATTTACCAGATATTCTTGCAAGCAGGCTGGATAGAATATTTCAGGAGACTTCCGGACTTTAACGAGCAACAAGTCCTGGAATTCGTACGCAACTTAAGAGAGGGATTCTCTGTCGTGCAGGGAATTCAAATTCCAGTTACAGAGGAAGTAATAGCTCAAGCCACTGGGCTACCAACTAACGGTATAAGATGGTTCAGCAGGAAGCATTTGATTCTCAATGTGCAGCAAGATTTCTTACGACCAGGCGAGCAGATAGAACCTAAGGGCAGAGGAGTAGCATTGCGGTCGTTACCTCCACCATGGCCAGATTGCCGAATTCGTCAAACAATACCTGATGTGCGAGGGCTGCTATTAGGTAATCTACCAGCACGATTTCATGCTGTTAAATCACTTAAGAAATGGTCAATTGATAAATATGCCATATTATTTATTGGGTTGTCTTAAGAATATGTCACGATATGCTGTTAATGCGAAGCACCCACTTCTGTCCCTAAAACACCACCGGTTAATCCAATTGCTCATTAATAGAGGCCTGGCCTTAAATAACCCGCCACCCCCCATTCATCCCCCGTAGGAAGCTGAAATTCCCCAACCAGAAGATGAACCCCCTCAGCAAGTAGAGGATATGCCCGAGCAAATCCCCCTGCAAAACCCTCAGCGGGCAGAACGCATTCCCGAACAAGCCCATCAAACATCTCTGCAAACTGCTGAAAACGAACAAGCAGCAGAAGTAACCACAGAAACAACCCCATCCCCCGAAAAGGCTAGTCCTTCCACCCCCATACTCCACATTTCTACCGATGACTCTGACGATGATATCCCCATTTCCCTACTTAAGAGAAAGAAGCGTCAGACAAAGGAAACCCCACCAAAAAGAAGAAAAACCAGGGTTTCAGCCAAAACATCTGCTGCTCCGGCTACTACCTCTGAAATTGACCTGAAAAGGAAAATGCCCACATTTACGGCTTTCCTACCAAAACAAAGAACCCGGTCATCGTTAGTAGACAAAATTCTGAATCCCCCTAGTGCACCGCCCATTACTTTAAAAATCCGTACCCCCACTTGCCCCCAAAGTCCATCCCTTTCACCCTCGGAAGTGGAAATGCAGAACATTCATAGCTTCGTGACATCATATGTTAAGGTAGCTGATACACAAGAACCAGCTGCCGACACCCAAGATAATAAGGATCGAATGGCTGTAACACAAGAACTAGCCAAGTCCCCAGGTGATACACAAGAACCACCTACGGGGAATATTGACCAGGATGATGAAATGCAACCCCTGCCTCCACTGGAGCCTACTGCCCCGCAAGATCAGCCCACTATATCTGCCTTGGAAGAGGAAATTGAATTCCTAAGATTACAGATTCAGGATTATCAAGAGGAGATAATAAGGATTAAAGAAGCGTATCAAAAGGAATTCAGCCTGCATGTTTTAGCGCGAGTGGCCTCGGCAGCAGAGAGAAGTGAAGACAATGAGTATATGTGCGCCACTTGTGGCGAAATATATACCCAAGCAGGATACAAGATAGTGGCGGAACCAAGAGAGAATGTTGCCACTGTTGCAAATGACACGGAAAGACCTGCTGCTGCATAGACAGAAATATCACAACCCTCTGCTAGAATGGAAGGACCTGTTGTTACACAAGAACCAACAGGCTCCCAAGAGAAAGTGCACACAGAAGAACCTGTTGTTACACAAGAACCAACAGGCTATCTGGAAGGGAAAGATCAAATTAGGGAACTTACTGTAACACAAGAATCAGTAAGTCCCCTAGCAGAGACAAAAGCAGGAGAAAATATAGACTCACCACGGCTCACCCAAATTATTATGGAGGAAATTTTTACACAAAAATCAGCAAAGGAGCAAGAAGATACAAACCTACCCCGGCCTACCCCATTTACCAAAGCACACAGTGAATCAGGATAGCAACAGAATGAGATACTAGCTGCAAATGAAGAAAAAGATGAGGGAGTATTCCAACCTACTCCAACAGAACAAATTTTTCTTACTGATGCTTACACACAAACAGAGTCTCCCTCTGTTAATGATGCATGTATAGAAACAGAAAGCTTTCAGGCTTTGAAAGGAAAATGGTGTAAAGAGTATGAGCAGTCAAAGGGTAAAGCATTTGAACAGCAGAAAGGGACCTGGTTTAATCACGCATACAGAAATTGGGAAGCAATTGAGCAATGTAGGGCTCAATATAAAGAAATCTCAGAGTTGAAAACCAGAATGACCCAGATGTTCGAATTATTTCAAAGAATACTGGCTATGAGGAAGCCATCTTTTAATTATGCAACATTTTTAAGGGAGAGATTGACATACTTGCAGATAAAAGCTGTAAGAGAAGGGAGACCCTATCAGGTGGTCACAGCAGAACAGTTTATGCAAACTTTTGCAGAGGCACCTAATAATGACCAAAACCTGCTATGTGAGCTTTACCTACACAATGAAGCAGTATCTGAAGAAAGGGACAAGAATATGTTACCTGTGGTTGGTGACATACAGCTGAGAGCCTTTATTTCCTTCTTAGCCAACCAGCTCACATGGCAGAATGCCTTCGTCTCAGCCCAACATAATGAACAAAATTGTCTTCTGTGGATTAGGGCTAAACCACAGAATGCAGCTACTTTTATTGTATAGCACCAAGCATTGATAAAGAATTCTGATATGAAAAATCATCTCAGACAATTGCAAGCAACAGTCCTGAAGGACTGTCAACACTATTTGAGAACCAAAGTGCCCTTGGTCGTTAGAGCAAATAATCTCTTTTGGGAAAACTGCCCCAAAGAAAGGAAAGAATATCATCCTTACAATCCAGTAAATTTGCAGGTAGCACTTACAAGGGTACCTTTTTATATTAAATGCATGCAACATTGTGCTGAGAGTTGGATAGGCTACAAGTTTAAATTTCCACTTTTATGGTTACCCGGGGAACAATATAAGGGTCAGTTTGGGTTATCTACTAAGGAGGAGGCAGTAGTATGGAGACAGATACAGACTGTCTGTGGTTTCAGAAAAAAGTTCGACGTCACCTCCTACAGCTATTGTCTCAGTAATTTACATTGTTCATCCCAGTACTCCGACTCGGATTCAGAGTAAAACATTGCATAGGGACATGCAATATCTTCAGTTGGGGGGGATGTTAGGACCCAGAATTGACCAATTTTGACCTTATATTTCCATCATAATATTATCCTTTTTCAGTCATAAGCTATAAGTTTTGATCGTACAATGACTTGATTACCCCAAGGTATGGAGTAACTTCCCGCATATCTATATGTTTAATTGTTCACTGTATATTCGTAAGTACCTGTGTATTTATCTTTGGAAAGCTAACTGAATTGCTAAGTAATTGTCTTAAGCTGCAGGAATTATAACCTACAGTTGCTGTAACACCAAAAACAGCAACTACGCAGTTGCTGCAACACCAGAAGCAGCAACTGCGCAGTTGATATAGTCAGCAACAGATATTATCTAAAGCAGGTATTTTTGCACCAGCTGAGAATCACAACGGCAACTATCTGAGAACGTGATTGTCCAAAGCAAGAAGAATACAACCACCAGAATAGCACAGGGAATCGGCGAGAGGAATGTGCATATCCCAAGGAAGACGGACGAAGACAGTTATTAGCTGTGTAACAGTCTAAACAAAGAATATATCATTATATTGTTGCAACAACATCTCTATATTTCTTATTTTTGATTAAACGGGTCAAACAGCTGAACCGTAACAATCTATTGTAATAGATGTCTCCTCTATAAAGACGAGACATCTACATTAGTCAAGGGGAGTCTGAAAGAGCATTTTGTAAAACTATCAGCAATTCTGAACTTCACTGTATCTGAATTGTTGACGGATGAATAGAAGAACGCTCTGAGTATTTAAGCTATTCTTCGCATTCTTGGGAATCTTGTGAGAAGGACTGGGCCCACCTTCCTCACAAGATTCACCCATTTAATTTGCTGTCAAGTGTGTAAGTGTGTGGTAGTCTCTCTTTACAGATACTCTATTTTGGACTTTGTAGCATTACCTCTTCAAGTTCTGTTTTGCTAGCACTCTGTTTTATTAAGTTATTCGAATTGTGCAAGCGTGTTTCACCGGTGAATCTGAGTGCAGTTTGTGTTAGCAATCTGATTCCAGGGGCAGGTGCTGAATGTCCTCATCCGGAGGATAGGGTCCTGATCCTCTGCCAACAGAGCATCCATTTCCTTGTTTCTTAGATCTGTAATTTTAATCAATTCTTTTTTCAGCATTGTGATAACTTAGTACTGGAATTAAGTATACTATAGTTTTCAATGCTTTTAGAATTTAAGTACAAACAGTACGCAGTGGCCTTTGGAATAAAAATACTTTCCCAGGTTGACAATTAATGTGGTACTTGATTGTTTAATTGATAAACAATTCAACTAGCCAACAGCCCCCTCCTTGCCCGCCCAGGCCCTTGGCCAATAGGCCGTAGGTCGATTCACATTAGTTGTTGGACACGGGTCTGGCTTAGCCGAGGGCTGCTGCACGCAACACATCACCCAGAATCAACTTGTGACCCATTCGTTGCTGCGTGAGGAACCAGGAGGGTTGGGAGGGGCAATATATGTGTGTGTGTATTTTTAATTTAATTTAAAAAATAAAAAACAATTTAAAAAAAAGAACAATAATTTATTTAAAAAAAGCATTAATATAGTTTTAAAAAACTAGATTTCAATTTAAAAAAATAAATGTTTTTAAAAACCATATAAATGGTTTTTTTGTTTTGCATGTTTTGGAAAGAAAAAAAACAATAAATATATATTTTTTTTTCTAATGGAACATTTTCTTTTTTACGTGCAAGAATTGAAATTCTCCCTAAACGAAATTAAAAATAATAGAAAAATAAAATTAACACCCCTTTTTTCATTTCAAAGGTCTAAAAATTAAGAATGTTATTAAAATTTCTCCTAAAAATCCTACCAATTTAAGTTTTTTCTCGCCTTCTTCGCTATAAAAATATAAAAAAGTAGAGTTTGTTTTGTGAGCTTTCCTATAAAACAAAAAAACAAAAAACAAAAAAAAAAAACCCAATTTGTTCTTTAAATAGTTAAAATAGAAGGAAAACTAACATTTCAAATGTGAAAAACACTCTTTGAATGTGTTATCCATGACAATGTAGCTCCTTCTCAAAATTGCCCCAAACTTTTGAACAAAACCCAAAAAACTTTATGTGATGTGACTAATAGAAACAATGAATATTATTTTATAGAGATGATTGTGAGATTTCTTTAGCGTTTCTCGAATGTGGGATTAAACTTAAAATTAAAAAAATTAATTTATAGTTAATATTATAGGTTAGATTAGTTTTTATTCATTGTGGGATCAAAAATAAAATATTAATAATAATAATTAATATAGTTATGTAGTCAATGTTAAATAATCGAAATAGGAAAATTATTTTAATTTCGAAGAAATGCATTAAACGAAAAATTCTATGGATATTTTGAATAGAAACTAGGGTGAATTTTTTCAAGACCAAAAGTTTAGTAATATGTTCTCAAGTAAATTTTAGACATAAAGTTTGGAGGGAAATATTGCAAAAAAAAAAATTTGGAGGGAAAGTTTTTGGCGAAAGTTCTTGGGGGGGAAGTTTGGATGGAAAATTTTCGTGGGGAACTTTAGAGGGAAATTTTCAATCTCTAAGCTATAAATTGTCAACAGGAGAAAGTACATCTGTATCATTCGACATCTTATGCTTGATGGTCATGAATTCCCTTAATAGTGAAGTTTTTCTTTCTGTAGCATCTACATCTTCGTCATGCAACAACTCTATTCATTTTGATGAATGTAACAATAATTCTTTCACTATGAATAGAGAGACAAATTTTCCAGTTGGTCTTAATCCTAAGGATGATGAGAGCAACATTGATGAAGGGAAGCAAAAAGAATTTCCTATGAATAGAGAGTCAATTTTTCCAATTAGTCCTAATCCTAAGGATTATGAGAGCACCACTAACGAAGGGCATAATGACAAATTTTCAGTAAATAGAGAGTCAAATTTTCCACTTATTCCCAATCCTAAGGATTATGAGAGAACCATTGATGAAGGGGGGATGAATAATTTCCAGAGTCAAATTTTCCAAATAGTCCTAATCCTAAGGATTATGAGAGAACCACTGACGAAGGGGGGGGGGGGGGGGGGGGCGCGGTGAAGAATTTCCAGAGTCAATTTTTCCACGTAGTCCTAATCCTAAGGATTATGAGAGTACCACTGAGGAAGGGTAGGGTGAGGATGAACAATTTCTAGTAAGTAGAGATTCATATTTTCCACTTAGTCTTAATCCTATGTATTATCAGAGAACCACTAACGAAGGGGAGGATGAAGAATTTCCATTAAATAGAAAGTCTAAGTTTGCACTTAGTCCTAATCGCAAGGATTATGAGACCACCACTGATGAAGGGGAGGATGACAAATTTCCTGCCAATGATAATTTGACTATGAATAGAGAGTCATATTTTCCACTTAGACATGATCCTAAGGATTATGTAAGCACTATTTATGAAGGGGAGGATGAAGAGTTTCTTCCAAATGATAATTTTAGAAGCACGGATGTGAATAATGAATTTTCTCTATGTGAGTCTTTCAAAGGCACTCATGGTGGTAATGAATTGAATCCTCCAAGGGAGGATTTCAAAAGCATGGATGAAGATGGTGAAGAATTTCGTTCGAGTAATGATTTGAAAAGAGAAAATGTTGGTATTGAAGAATTTCCTTGAATTGAGGATGGTAATGAATATTTTTCAAGTAGACGGTGATGAATTTTATAACTATGTTTAGAATGATCATAGTAAGTATAATATTCCTTCTTATGATGATGGAAATTATTCTACAAAGAATAATGAAATGATGGAGACATTTCAAGCAAATATTGTATCTAGGAGTAGGAGTAGACCTTTTCATATCAATCCAAAATATTTCAATTATAGAAGGTCTAAGACAAAATAACTCACAAGTAGAATTTCTATTAGTGGTCTGATTTCAAGTCAATGTTTTTGAAATAATTTCTTGAAACACATGGATTTCAAGTTTTCTTTGGAGAAAAGTAAGATATATTTTTCAATGAATAAAAGCATGCAAAATTCATTTTTAGTGGGTTGCATGCAATCTACACAAGCAAGTTATGATTATCATATTGGGAATGCATTGATCTGTAGAAAGGGTTTCAAAATGTTGCATTCAATTGGTAATTTTCATTTGTAATAAATCCAAGAAATACTAAAAAAAGATCCTGCATATTATTCAGAAGTACGTTATAAAAGAGAGGTTCAACCATCAATAACTACTACAATGTCATGGATGAAAGTCTTATTTTCAAATCATGGACAATATATGCCAAATAAAGACAATACATATTCTAGATAATTTCTCAAGACGAGAAATCTACAACTTATATCGAGAATATGAAAAAGGTGTTGAAGGAGATGGTAATTTTATTAAATATTCATATGTTAGAAGGATATGAAAGAATGAATTCAATAATGTTTGTATTCCTAAGAAGACAAGGATGGGGGTTTGAAATACATGTGCTTTTCTTAAATAAAAAAGGGATAAATGTCAAGGGGCATAAAGAGGTATCCTTTCAAAAAATTATTTTTAAAAATTGGAAAGTTATCAACTATGAAAATATATTTATTAATAGATTTCATTTATTTTTGTGCAGATTCCATTGTCAATGCACTTCAAGAACATCGCAATCAGCAAACATTTGAAAGAAAAAAATTGTATAAGCATCGAAAGAAGTGTTATGATAATCCAAATAAATATTTGAGTTTAATAATTGATGGTATGGACCAAAAGAAAACACTTTTGCCACATTTTGTCCGTAGACCAAAACATTTACGGGAGGAATATTTTATTCAGTTTCACTTGGTTGGTATGGTCTTTAATGGGAAGGTGTTGGCAAGGGTTTACTTCACAACTACGAATTCATAATAATGCAATTATTACCATAAATATAATACATGATATTCTTTCTCATTGCTTTGGTATTCTTCCTGAAGTTTTGTATCTGCAGTTAGACAACACAAGTTGTGAAAACAAAAATTAAGTTCTTTTTGGATATCTAATCGTGCTTGTTAAATTGGGAATTTTTAAAAAGGTAAAGGTTGGTTTCATTCTTGTTGGGCACATTCATGACCATATTGATTATATGTTTAGTTGTTTTTCAGTAAAATTGAGGAGGAATGATGTTGGGAACTTGTCATCATTAATTGAATGTATTAAGAAATCATACATTCCAGAGCCTGTTTTTCATGTGTTGGAAGAAACTATTGACATGTGAAGGTTTATTATGGGATCGCATGGTGAGGAGAAATGCATTGAACAACTTAATGAAATTAGCTTCTAGGATCAATTTTGTATCAAAAAAACTAATGGAAAAACACTTATATGGGACAAGAAGTATTAAAATATTGCAGAATGGGGGTTGTCATTAAGTTTAGCATTTTTGAAGTTCATTCCAGTTCATCCAATATTTGCATCGAAGATAATATTATTATAATCAGTTGTTGAACTCCATAATGCACGGAGGCATAAGAGAAAGATAAATTATTCTGAATGCCTAGAAGAAATAAAAAGATGTATTAGAGATACATATGGGTACTTTGATGTTGTTGATTTAGTTTGGTGAGAGTCTTTTTTCAATAATCAAAGTGATATCCTTTTAAGATCAGGAAATGAAGATTCACTTCTGAAGACTGGATTTATTTGGCTACAAAATATGCCAAATGAACAAGAGGAAAGACACATTGTTGAACAACAACAATATCAAGGCATTATTAATTCTCCACAGGTAGAGGAAAGAGAAATCTATATTGGGTCTAGAAGATTATGTGCACAACGTGAAGGCATGGAAAACCTTTATAGGGGTTCTTTGCAGGATGTTAAGGAGGGTTGCATCATAGCAGTATTAGCATATGGAGATCCACTTGGCTATCAATTCTCAGTTTCCATGGTTATAAAGGCCATTATAGAAAATGAAGATATTACAGTTGTTGAAGTACATTGGTATGCCACAAATACCCACCCATTCAATGGTGTGTACAAGCCAGAGATGCTAGTTGATAAACAAATTAGCAGAAAGATAAAATAAAGGGTACAAATATAAATCATTTTCGCATAGACCTTGTTAGCGCTTGAATCTGCCTCAGGCTGAGGAAGGCGAGGTTCAAGGCAACATCAAACCAAGCTCAGCCTCGTAGCTAGCCCTACGAGGACAGGAGAGGGCTCTCTCCGGGTCTATCTCGGCAACAGGTCTTCAAAGGGCTGAGATGACCAATAAAGAACACTGATTTTAGGCTAGTAAACTGATAGAAAAGGGGTTTTTAATAAAATGATGGGGTTTTTTGGGCTACATGGGGCAAAGAAACAACTTGAACAGAGAAATGTAATCAAAAACACAGATTGTCTCCTGAGGCAACGTAGCAAGAAAGTTTAACATCAAATTGAGATTAAATGGAATGGCAAGACTGCTGAGGAGCTGACAAGGGCATAGAGGATGAATCCTTGTCAAATAGAAGAAAACATTAAATATGAACAAACTTAAAGGCAGAGCATAAAAAATATGAATTCTACCTTATCACTTCATTTGTTCAATTGGAAATGATCATGAAATGAAATGAACACATAACAGGCTATACATGAAACAAAGGAAGACACAAATGTTAAATCTCATACCACAGGAATCTCAGAAGCCAGAGTTGTGTATTTTCATTAAAATCTCTTTCAAATACTGTACAATGGAAGCTTTGTTCTCTCTCCTCCACCAGCGCTCAAAACTCTCCCCTCTCCTCTCTTTACAAATGATTTTTGATACATTAAATAAATGCTGCTAAGGGAAAAACAAATCGATCCCAAAACAGGGGCGCTATTTCACCTGCAGTTACAAAAAAAGAAAAGAGCATTTCCATCTATTCTAAAATAGAACAACGTTCCTCGAAAAATCATATGATGGCCAATTAAGAGATAAATGCTGGAGCGGAGATCCCCATAGGATCAGGACTGAAGTCTTAAATAGGAATCGAATCCCATTCTTTGGCTGTGATAGATAGTTTTGACTTATTTTTAGCTTGCCATGTTACATTTGTCATTTTAATAAAACAACCTTTAGACTAAAATTCTGTCAATTCAGCTCATGGTGACAACTGTACTGAGAGAGGTTTGCATGGTTGCATTCAACATTTAATTTAAATTTATTTGCAGGAACGATCCAATAGCCAGAGTTATAATATGCCACTCATCAAACTCCAACACGTCCAACCACATGCAATATGGTAGCATCATCAATAGCTCACAATCCGCCTTCTAAGAGCCACATCGCCCGTAATCCCACAAAATTTCCAAAGGATCCCAACAATCGCTGGCGGAAATCATGGAACAAAATCCTGTATGGGATAGTGAGGCCATTCGCTAGTAAATCGTTTGCTCCTGATATAGTGTGAAAGCCATATCAATTTCTGTTCTTTGCAATCGCATCAAAGAATTTGTTGAACTACCTAACCATATGAAGATCTGCAAATTCGGATTCTCGTGACCTCATTCCTTTGTAATTGGTCCATTTGTAGTATATGTGTGCCTGTTGGATGTTTTTAACTCTAAGTCTGGACAAAATCTGCGAGAAATAACTACAGAGGTATGCGTTGTTAGGACCTTTATTGTCCTTGTGACTCTTATCAGGCTTCTCTAGCTCAATCGAACCAAACATGGATCTATTCTCATTAATTGGTGGCTCTGGAACTAGTGTTCCATTGTGGCTCCCTAATGAACCCTTTTTGGTCCCCAAAAGTGCAACCAAAACCCGTACAAGGTGTGGTACAGATGATGGGTTGTAAATTACATCTGCTCCCAATATTACTTCTGCACCACAGTTTTGAATTTCATCTGATTTGTTTCTAATTTAAACTTCATTAGACTCCGGATTCCATGTGGCACTATGTAAAGCCATGCTAAGGCTGCCTTGTCACCAATGGCTTTTCCATTCTTGAAGGGGAGGGCCAAAGTGCCAGAGTCGGTGAGAGTATCGTTGAGAAGAACTGAGATTATGTTGGTTTTCTTGTTCTTCACGTAATATGTGGTATAATGGTTAATTCCCACAAAATCCAGCGACCCTTTCACGCGATTCGACTCTTCTGATGAGAATAACGGCAGTCGGTTGCCAACCCTCTCTCGCATCGATGCCGGATAGTCTCCGAAGAACAGCAGATCCATGAACCATCCCAACTGGAAATCTTGCGCTTTCTGGAAATATTGCGCTGCAATATCTTCAGGAGAAACGGACATTAGCTCGTACCATATCACACTAAAAGCGATACCGACTCTCCCGCCTTGCTTTGCCTTATAGTTTTTCCTGTATATGTCCACAGTTTTAGCATGAGAAAGAAGAACATTATGAGCAAAAATATAGGGCTCCGTGGTAGAATTCGCAGAGCGGCAAAACAGATGCAACAGAATGGAGCATCGCCCGGGTGGAGAGAGGCCTGCAATAGCCCTGAACGGTGAACCTGTGAGGCTCATTGAATGTCATCCAGTTCCTCGCTCTGTCCCCAAATTTCTCGAAGCATATTTCTGCAAACTTTGCATAGTCCTCTATAATTTTAGAACTTATCCAGCCCTTATAGGCATATTCTAGCGCTTGGGGAAGATCCCAGTGATACAGCGTCACATATGGCTCGATTCTGTTTTCCAAAAGCGCATCTATGAACTTATTGTAATGAGCGATTCCTGCTTGGTTTAAACTTCATGTTGGATAAACTAGACAAGTATCCATCACTCAGTATGACCTTAGAAGCTTTAACATTAGCGAGACATATGCCAACTAAACCAACACCGGATCCCACCTCAAAACAAGATTTATTAGAAAAACATTGTGGATGAGAGAACGAAAACTCAAATAGGAACAAACTTGCTGCCCAAATACAACAGCCTGTGCCTCCTTCGAGCATGTTAAGGGATGACCTCAGAGTCACAGTCATAGTTACTGGTTCTCCAATCTGTTGATTCTCATGCCAAGCTAAAGGGAAATGATTACTAGATGGAAACATGAACAATATAGTTCTGTAGCGTTTCCCTGTGTTTTGAGATAAATCAGAAGACTTGCAGTAAGTCAAATATTGTGTATACTGCTCATACAGGACTTCTAACACCTCAATAAGTTGTGATTCTGAACAAATCGAACCATTATAATCATAGATGCAAGCCACAGGTACAAAGATTATATATGATCTTTGGATACCACAGAGTGCGATGATATGAACCTCAGAAAAGCCATATGCAAAATATAAAGAAGGAAGTTGTAGAACTCCAAGAAAAGAAAAAGTGAGAGTGACAATCCATGAACCAAACCAAGCAGTGAGAGACACTAGACTGCCAGCAATACGCTTCATATTCAAAGGAAATATCTCAGACATCATGACCCATGGAATACCACCCATGCCCATTAAAAATGTTGCAATATAATCCAAAAGACCAATTAATGATAATTTTCTTGCAAGTAGTAGAAGAGAAGACCCATCAAAGTGTCCCTGTATGTAGAATGATCCAATAATGAAGCAGCTTATGCACATTCCTCCTGCAACAATCATTAGAAGTGGGCGTCTTCCATATTTTTCCATATTTGCACATTACAAACTCTGTTTTCTAATTCCCTTTTTAAATTCGCTGATTTTGAATAAGGGCTTTTTCTTTGTCTTCTTGTAGGGATAGGAGCTGATGAAACCGTTGCCATTTGAAGAGCTAGAAAATTTGATATGTATTCTAAAAAAAACACATTTAATGATTTCTTCTTCAAAATAGGTTTTTGAAGAAGAATCAATCTCACACTGTCATACAAGACGGAGTCTAACAAACCTCTCAAAATTGGAGGATGTTGACATACTTGTCTATGACTTCAATTGAAGAAAGAGAGGATCTCTTCGCTTCAAGGACATAGATATTTTGAAGAAGTTCCTACAAGAAGAAACAATGTTGAGATGGGAGTTTGTTTAACCTAGTTGTAGGTCTAGAAGACTTTTGAAACCTGAAATGATGGGAATGCATGTTGACTCATATGAGGCTCTAGTTGATGAAAGAGAAGAATATTGTTCATCTTCATCTACTTCTAGTCGTTCATATGAAGATGTAGATTTTGATGGTGTGTCAGAACCTTCAGGTGATTTTGAATAAATGTCTAAGACATTTTGTGTAAATGATGTTTGCATGTTAACTTGAAATAATTTTTCTGACTTCCATATGATCTTACATGAAGTTATGAGTAGTTTCTATGTTTGTTCGATTATATGTTTCAATCATGAAGAATTAATCTCTTTAGAGATGTTTGAATGGTAACTTGAAATAAATATTTTGACTTCCATATGATCTTACATGAAGTTATGAGTCATCTCGATGTTTGTTGGATTATATGTTTTAATCATGAAGAATTCATATCTGTAGATATGTTTGCATGGTAACTTGAAATAAATATTTTGACTTCCATACGATCTTACATGAAGTTATGGGTCATTTCTATGTTTGTTCGATTATATGTTTTAATTATGAAGAATTCATATGTTTAGAAATGTTTGCATGGTAAATTGAAATAAATATTTTGACTTCCATATGATCTTACATGAAGTTATGGGTCATTTCTATGTTTGTTGGGTTATATGTTTTAATTATGAAAAATTCATCTCTTTAGAATATCCACAATGCAAGCAGCAGGGCTTCACTCGGGGAGAAATATCATACCATGTAGGTTCATATTGGGGGATATATATTCAAGAATAAATGGCATAATATGTTGGGGGATATATAGGGGGTAAAGGGTTTTAATATTGGCAAATATAAAAAAATGGAGCTTAAAGTTAATGAGAAAATATAAAGGGGTCTAAAAAATGTTAATGAAACAATGGATACCTAAAATATCTAGTGAAAGTGGGGATTTTTTAAATTGGGAAGTTGTATTGGGTTCATATTGGTAGGGGGTTAAATAATGTGATTTTTAGATGGATTTTCTAATATGTAGTCAAATTAAGGGTATTGTTTAATATGCCACAAACGCACTTGATATGTCAAAGGTTCACTAAGTGAATCCCCAATGAATGCAATAATGAATTACAAAAATATTGTATGTGATATTCAATCTACAAAATTTGATATTTTGATTAAAATTAAAGAAATATTATATATTAATGTTGAGTTTTTAAATTATACAGTGATATTTCCATGATATTATTTATTGTTATCATTTGGTATAAGATATTTTTAAAAATGTTGAAATTTTAATGCCTCACTAAAAGGGACACTTCATTTAGATGGTTTATTTTTAGGTTTTTGTTGCAATAGGATATGTTTTCTTATGCTAAGATTTGAAAAGAGCTATAGTTTTAGCCTTTAAAATAAAATTACTCTTGGAATAATAAATCTTTCATTTACTTGTTCATT
Source organism: Pinus taeda (assembly GCA_000404065.3). Classification (NCBI taxonomy): domain Eukaryota; kingdom Viridiplantae; phylum Streptophyta; class Pinopsida; order Pinales; family Pinaceae; genus Pinus; species Pinus taeda. The sequence goes on along the minus strand of APFE030933029.1, from coordinate 19,844 downwards.
TTTAAAAATTGTTTTAGTCATATAATTTGTCCATAATTTCATGGTTGAAATATGTTAAAAACTTAAGGATTTTAATTCGATGGTTGAAAATTTGTCAAAATCTTAAGGTTTTTCTAAGTTATGATATTTTATTTCTAATGCTATTTTTGAAAACAATTACAATTTCAGGGTTTTTTAGAGTCAAGATATTTTATCTTTAACAATATGGATGGAAATTGTTGGAATTATCATGATTTGAGACATGGTATTTTATCTTTAAAATCATTTCTAAGAATTGTTGGAATTTTCTAGCTTCTCAAAGTCCTGATAATTTATCTTTAATTCCATTGCTAAAAAGTGTCAAAATTGTCACCCAATTTTATTTTTTTAATTCCAACATCAACACTTATCTACAAGGGTGCTTTTTTCATCCATTTTATAAAAAAAAAAAATGGTTTTTAATTCCATTTTAAAAGAATTTTGAAAATTTACCCTTAAAAAAACATCGTTCTGGCATACACAATTTTTTCTTTTGGGTTGTTTTTTCATGTTTTTTTGGGTTTTTTGGGCTAGAGTACCCGTTTTGAGGTAATAGTTCTCGTTTGAGTTGTAACTATGTTAAACAATGATGGAGGAGCAACTCCAAACTAGCTCATCCTCATGGTCAGTGATCCTAATGTGATTTATAATTAGAGCATTCAGATAACCATTTCTGACCTCAAAGAAAACAATCTTTAGCCCTAACTCGTGTGTTATTTTCTAGTCTTGCCTCCAAATTGTGGCGATTTATTAGATGACAATGCAAGCTAACCTTAAAATTAGTGTAAGCATTCAATAAGAGGTTGACGGATCATGTGGCATGCTCCACTCCTTGGCCATGATTGAAAGACAACTCTCACTCTCTCACCATTTCTAACTTTCCATGCAAATATATTTATAAGATCAAACGAGTTTAGTATTGTCCTCCAAATGGAGGAGATCATTGCTTGAGGTTTATCCTCCTTCTTGATCCATTCCTCTAGAGGGCTTGGGGCTATATGTTTATGAGTGAGAACCATTGTCTTGATGTTATTTTTTGTGATTAGTCTCCAACTTCATTTTTCCACCAATGATTTTGATAATATGAAGATATTTCTAAGCCTCCACCCTCCAAAACACTTTGGTGCTACTAATTTTCTTCATTTTACCCAAGGAAGGACACCCTTAAACTAACTCCCAACCCAAATGAATTTAAAACATAACCTTTTGAATTTTTATAGAACAGATTTCACGATCCATCCAAAAGACATCCATAAGACTAGAATTGCCTCCAAAACAAATTTTACTATTACTAGTTTTCTTGCTCTAAGTTACCACTTTAGGCTTCATCTTCTTATCCTTTTCTAAATATTAGGAATGAGTGAAGACTAGTCCAACTTATTGTAACAATTTGGTTTGACATTAAACACTAGATATTTTAGACCTTCTTCTAGTGGGTTTTTCCATAAATGGAATGTGTTAGTTGATAAGCCTCATCCCCTTCTCTCCTATGTTGTCATAAGAAAGAGTACACTTTCAATTGTTAATATACATTCCCATGGAATTTCAATAGAGTGACAAAATCTAAGCGAGCTTAACCACCTCTCTTACAAACCCATTGTAGAAGATGAAAATGTCATCAACAAACAAAATGTGAGTTAATGACATAGTCCTAACTATAAAAGTTCCATGAAAATCTCCCCTTCATTTAGATTTTGTTAAGAAATGACTCAGACCCTGTCCTAGAAGAAGAAATGATAAGGGAGATAAATGGCACCACTTTCTTAGCCCTTGCTATGCTTGAAAAAAATTAGAAGCCAAGCCATTTATCAAAACCATGAAGTAAACAATTTGAATGTAACTCATGACCCAAGAGATGAAATCCATAGTGAATCGAGCATGAGTAAGAAGGAGTTGGATATATATTCATTTTACCCTGTCATAATATTTGGAGAGATTTATATTTAAAGAAATTCCTATGAGGTTCTAAACCTTTATTATGTTCAGGCATTCTTGGGACACTCCAATCACCTCATAAATTTAGCTTCCATCCAAAAAATAAAATTGTTCCTTGATATTGATTTGGATAGGATGAGATTCAATCTATTTGCAATCACTTTTACAACCAATTTTTAGATCATATTACACAATAAGATGGGCCAAAATTTGACGAAAGAGATAAGGGAATAAACTTTTGGAATGGGCTCTATAAATGTAGAATTGAAAGCAGAAATAATTTTTTGATCCCTCCTGGATTCTTCTATGACCGAGATTAGATCATTCCTAATAATATCATACAAACCAAGAAAGAATACAACTATCCATCCATCTAGCCCTAGAATTTTGTCCTTTTGAAAGTTGTATAATATAGTTTTGAGCTCCCCATTGGATACTTCTTCCATGATGGAACCGCTCTCTTATTCCTATACAAAACTAGGGAAAATAATTTTTGTTATAATAATTCCAGTTGTATAGGTTTCATTAGGAGCATGAAAAAGGATATCGAAATGGTTCTTCCTTAGGTTTGCAAGCACATCAATATTTGAGACTTCTCTACCCTCAACATCCTTAAGGCTCCATATAGTGTTGCTCATTTTTTTTCCTTTTTCATAATCTTGGAAGAACTTTGTATTTCCATCCCCACAATTAATCCATATATCATTTCTTTTATGTCTCCATTTAGCCTACTTTTCCTCTAGAATTTAATTCTCTTTTTTCCATTCTAATTAACTCTACCCTATCTTCATCTAAATAAAACCCTTCCCCTTCCTGGTAGGAAACAAACTGTAACTAATTCTCTATACCTTCCAATTCCTGATCATTTTATAGTTTCCTTTTTTTGTTCCATTCCTTAGATTTTCGTTTAATATGCTTTAATTCAGGTTTTAACTGACCAGCTTCATAGGGACCTTCTTAAGGATTAAAGAATTTATAGTGATATCTAATAAGGTTTATGAAGTGTTCTTACTTAAACAAATTGAGTTCATTTTTAATGGGATGGGTGGATTCAAGAAATATCCCTTATTCTCCAAGAAAATTGGGGAGTGGTTCAAGACACCCCCTATATCACCAACTATTTCATGAGATTGAAATTTTCCATTACGGCTTCAGAAATAAGGAATCTATCAAGTCTATTCACAACTTTGTATTCCCCTATGTCAATGAACCCTATTCTTATTAAAAAAAAATTGGTAATAGTTGGTGAAGGAGTCTAGCCTCGCTCTAGGAGCCAAAGATTTTGCATTTCCTAGAGAGAAGTCTAGATCCCCTCGTAAAATAAGATTATTAGATTTTAAAGGGGGAGGAATCGAAAAGAGAGAGCCAAAACACCTTTCGATTTGTAGAATGGACATATATATTAAGGATAGAGACAAAAGTTTCAATCTCAACGGATAAAACTTCCATACCCAGACCCAGCTCCACACCTCAAAAAATTATCTCTTTGATGACACAAAAGATATTTAAGGGATATGATAATAAAATCTCCATCCCTTTGTTATTCTTGCATGAAAATCCGATTTGGAGAGATGGTACCTATAAGACTCCTTAGAGAACGCATGTTGGAGGGGCATGTTAACCATCTACAGTTTTGAGAGAGAATTTTCATTTTGAAACCCCTCCTAAGGCTTTCACAACTCTAAGTGCCCCTTGAATAGTCTGTTTTCTTCCTGTAGCTAGAGCCTCATTAGAATTCTTTTTAGCTTTTGTCAAATGTGATTTTTTACCCCTCCCTCTATTTTCGCGAAAGCTAATGTGGAGCAAGATATGAGAGTCAATGTCATAGGGGAAGAGAGGCCTTTTGGTGCAAGACAACTAGGACATAGAATTTTGGATAGAGGGAAAGAAACTAGAGGAGAAGAGACCCAAATTGAGAAGATATAGAAAAATGGCATGGCACATAATTTGTAATAATAGTGTGTGCATCATATAAGTCAATGATAATAGGGGATGGGGAACATGGAAGAGAGAATGAGGGAGTACCTTCCATAAATGAATTATTATCCATATGTGGTTTTTTAGTATTCATATGTCCACTTTTCACTTTAGCTTCACTTATCCAAGGGATATCAAATGATAGCTACATAACTAGGTTCTCTGATTTAAGCGTCAATTCGTTTCCCCTTAGATCATAATTGTTCCTCTTTGAGCGGGTTGTCTGAGGCCTTCTATGGAATGGGAGCTCGCATTCTTTCACCAAATTTTGGTATTTATCTTTTCTTCTACATGAGAAGGGTACCCCATTATAGTCCAATAGCTGAATTTTTCTCATCCCTTGCCAAATATAAATATTTTCCATTAGCCCGTAGTCGAGGTCTAAGAGCACCAAAATGCGAGCTACATTTTCGATCCCTATCAAGAGGTGGGAGTAATAATGTTTAAGATACTTCCCCAAAGAGTTGCCAAGGTCTTAGAAAATTCAGGATTCCTAGTAATTTATTGGTAGAACAGGAAGTCTAACCCAGATTGGGACCTCGTCCAGTCTTTCCTTATAGGAATCAAATAAAGGAGACCATAACTTAAACATAAAAGGGCTAGAATCCAATTTCCATACCTTTCTCACAACTTGTTTGGCCTCTCCTACTTCTAAAAATATCATATGTATCCAACCATTTGTTAATAGAACCACCTCCAGGGGATTCTTCACAATAGGTGTGATTTCCTTGTGAACCAAGGATTTTATGAAATCTAGCTTGAACTTCCTACCTTTGGGATGCACTACCAAATATTTTTCTACCATGTCTTTGACACTTTGCAGAGGAGCATCCATTCCCAATAACAATGATAATATAGTTTTGTTAACCTTTTTGATGGAGTGTTCCTTCTTTTGTTTGATCCCCTTCAATCACCTCACTATTCAACTCGAAGTTTTGGTTTTTACAAATTTAGGGTTTTCTTGTGATTTTTCTCCCCACAACTTCTTGGGATTGGCCCTTTTGATAGTCTAGCACCAATAAATCATGCAAGAAACGACTTACCGAATGATGTGGTGATGGCTCCTCTGGAGGAGAATAAATCGATGAAACTCTTGGTGAGAAAAAACCCTCACAAAGGCTAGAATCCACAAGATTAGATGGAGCTTGGAATTTTGTACCTGGCGAATGCCTGCAAGGAAGGGTTTCAAGCCAGTGTGGAATAAGTTCATCCTTGAATCCCTCATAATTTTCTAAGAAAACTTGGCTTTGATCTGGTAGGTCAAGGTTTGGCTTCCCTTGCATGTCTTCCACTGGAGAAGCCATCGTAGACCTCATTTCTTCTGAACCTCCCATTAGACCCCCATGAGTGTCTGGGGCTATCTTAGAATTAAGGTTGGATTCAAATTTTCATTATGAATATATTCATTCTAACTTTTCTTTAGAGTTCAACTAATAGATAAATACCTAGATCAGAGCTTCACCATTGACCACTTGTTCAAAATCCACAAAAACTACATCTTCCATGAAAGGACCTTAGGCGAATACCCTGTCAGATTAGCTTCAGAGCTGACACTCCTAGTAACCTTGTTAGATTTACTTCTGGATAACTTAACAGTTGGGAGTAGAGAATATGTACATGGAAACTAGAGTGAAACTATTCCCTTTTTACAAGCACTACCAAAGAAAGTATATTTTCTCAATCATGCTTCAGAAAATTGATGTCGGAACAAGTGTTGACCACAACTATGCAAAAGAGCGAAAACCTAAACCCTTGAAACCTTTGGGGTCATAGGCCATCTATAGCCACAAGCCCCATCCTTCCAAACTCATATCAAGTCTTATTTTTAAAATTATTTATTATAATTATAGTATTTTTTTCAATATTTAAATCCTCGGGTACAATTAAATTGGAAAACATTGTGAAAATGAATTGCTCTGTATTAAGAGATTCAAAATTAAATCTCTCCATTTACCCATATGTGTGAAATTCCCCAAATTTAGTAGTGTTTTCTAAAGGGGCATATGTAAGCACCTAATGCTTACAATGATAGATTTCATATTTGACCATATGGCAGGAAAGTATGGAACTGAACCATGTCTAGCGAGTACAAAACTAGCGTAGTTACAAATTTTGTCAGAATAAAATAAAATGAAATATTTAAATTTAATCTTAAAATATTTTATTATTTGAATGATATGATTCTAACTTGTTTTAACAATATATTAGAAAATCATTTCATTTTTTTAGTATAAATATTTTTTAATTTTTCAAAAAGATAAACCATTTTAAAAAATTGATTTACACATCCCACAGGGCTTTGGATTAACGATGAATGGGTGCACTGTTAACGTACTTCTTGTGACAGGTCACTGGTTCAAATCCCCCATGGGTGTTTACTTACCAAAATAAAAAATGAATTACAAATATATATTTCTTTTTAATTTCAAACAATTTAAGTTAAATTAATTTAGGTAAACTAAAATATAAATGATTATTTGTCATTATTAGATTAAAAAAAATTATTAGAATTTAGGCTTTTGTGATCGATATCTTGATTGCTAAGAATTTTTTCGGAGAAGATCACATCATAATTCATTTGTTGACAGTTCAAAATTAGTCGACAAATAAATTTTGATGTGGTATTCTCCAAAAAAAATCTTAGCAATTAAAAAATTTGAATTTTCAAAAAAAATAAGTTAAATTAATTTATGTAAAATAAAATATAAACAAGCATTTTTTCTATTATTGGATTGCTGCTAGAAACTTTGATCTCTGGTCATTGATAAAGTGAGTTGTCAAATCAAATTTTCACATGGCATGTTGGTAACTACTAACAACTCCAATACCCATATTGTAACATCCATCGAGCCCCAAAAAAATAAAAATATTTTACCTTGAAGTAAAAGATAATACTTTACTCCTTGTTTATTGTTATTCATAAAATATTAAATACAAATTGTTCACTCTATATGATCGACTTATGTTTTACATGTCTTCCTTTGCTAAGCCATTGATAGCTTTTCCAATGCACACTAGATTTTTGTTTGGTCACATCATTAGCAATATATTGACAATATTCTTTTAACATAAGTTCCATGGCTAATTCCATCATTGTGAAATTTTATATGTTTATGTCATTGTATATATATGAAGTGTGGGCTTATGTTATATGATTGACCCTTAGCTCATTGTATCACCAATCCTCTCTAGATTGATTTCTAGATTGTTCTATGGATACTAGTCACTTCTTGAATGTGAAATGTGTCACTCGACACGTCGTTGAGATCTTAAGGTTTGATTTGACAGTCAGTTTGGATTATGATTCAGTTTGGGCTAACAACACGACATTCCTTTGTGCCTCTCTCTCTCATTTACAACCATCAGGATATCGAAACAAGCTTTGTTGTCATTGTTCAAGCCCTAATATTGAATTCTGCAGAAAAGCTCTGGCCATCTCAGAGAGGTTATAGGTAAATCCTTTTATCCATTTACATATTTCCTATCCATTTCTATTGTTCAGCTTGAGACCCATGCACTAATTCCCTTCTTTATTTTTCTTTCTAGTCTTTGTGATCAGTGGTCTTAACTTTTATTTAGTCACTGAGTGAACAAGAAAGGATGACCTTCATTTTCTACTATCAAGGTATACCAGAAACCCAACACTATATTTTAACATAAATTTTTTTCTTAATCGATACCCTATACGAAGTTTGATAGATAACTTTAGGGCTTTACTTCGTTGCAAGATCATGCTGCATGTAACGACTTGGAATTCAATATGCAACTAATTACATCAATTTATGCAATTAATAATCAACACACAACTATTCAACTATATCACATAGAATTTCCATAAACATGAGTAGAGACGACTTACCGGTAGAGATGATATTTCTTACTTGTGACTCTGGAGTTGAACGCTATTTGAATCTCACTAACCATAATAAAGTTTTTGGGGACGACTCTCCACCCAACCATAGGCTCAATTGCACATAATATTTCTACAATTAGCCACCCCCGATCCCTCAATCAACATACTACTACAAGGGAATCCTTTGTCTCATAATACTTTTCTCCCCGGAGAATGGATGAATTTGATCTCCTCATCATCCATTAAATAGACCAAAAAATGGAAAGGGGTCTGTATGCACGCATTCGATGTGTCAACATGCAACTTTATTTCTTTATTTTAAGTTTTACTTTATTTAATATTTCTACTAATTTAACACTTTCGTATTTTATTCCTTTTTACTTTTTTTTTTAACTTTACTTACTTTTACTATTTTTTTTTAGTTTACTTTTATATATATTTATTTAGAACTCCAATTTATTATTTACTATTTTTATTTTTTTTATTATTAATTTATATTATCTTCATTATTTATTATTTATTTACTATTATTATATTTTCTTTATTATTTATAATTTATTTACTATCATTATATTTTCTTTACTGTTTATTGTTTTTTACTTACTTATATTTTAATATTATATTATTGTATTATATTATTATTAAGGGACGTTATATACTCCCCCTCTTTAAGTAATTTCGTCTCAAAGTTAACTTGAATCATTTAACATTTTATTTAGTTATTTATTACTTCACATTTTCCCTACACCCTCTGCTGAACTAGTATAACCAGCGGGTATCGAAAGTTTCCACAATGCCCAGGAAATCCCAAGGAATATCTTTCATTTTTCCTACTTTCAGAACTAAACATAAGCCTCACCAGTCTGTACCATAACCCAAGGTTGGCCCTAAGACACCTACCTCAGATCTAATCTACCTTAAGGAAGGCACTCAGCTCAGTATTTCGTGTAGTTGTACTCCAAGCATCTCGAAAGGTTGTCCCACTCCCTCCACACTCACTAAGGTGCACAACCCCAAGCATCAAAGTCCTTACACCCCACCAGACTTTGACATCCCAATCCAATGTTAGGAACTTGACCTACAATATCAGGAACTTGGCCTCCTCAAGATGGTCCCATATCCCCTCAGTAGCTATCTATCAAGAGCTATTCAAGACAAAAGAACCACTATCATATGTAATTTTGATTGAGTATGTTCCAAACCCATACGGTGTTCCATATTCTCCCTCACAAATGTAGGCTCTCACGAGACCATCAAATAACTGATCCTCTCAGCACATTTGTGGATTTCCTATCAAGCACCACATTTCAACATGCAACCAATGCATTGGTTATAAAATCATAGTATTGTAGAAAATAATTCACATGTTAGGCCTTTCATGTCATCATGACAGCATAACATCATTGTTAATCATAACATTCTCAATAATAACGGATTGTATGCTCATGTATGTCATAAAATTTGCATACGATTACCACATAAAATATTTTCATAAGTTATAACATCAACATATCAACATCAAAGACATCTTATGACATCACAGAATAAGCTAACCACATGTCAATATAACCTCATATAATAGCATGATAATCCCTATGTATACCATACCCATCATGAGCATACAACAACATTATCATAACCAAATAAATAAATAAGAATCACATATGCATCATTGTGCCCTCATCAGAACTATGTCCAATTACCATGTACCACCATATCATGAGCCCTCTTCTCAACATTATACTTCAATATTCCTATGTTGAATTAAAAATTAACTAAAATCATAGTGTATGATTTAGATGTATCAAAAAAATTTAAACAATAAGGTGTGATCTAGACACTCCACTGAAGTATCTATCTATGCTAAGTTATGCAAGCATGTCTAGTTCACAACATAATTTAATAAAATAGATAAGGAAAGTCATGAAAAATAGCATCTACATATTCCCAAGTAGCTTACCCTAGGCTATATTGGTCCCAATAGATCTTGACTTTCTTAACTCATGATTCCTAAGTTGATAAATTTGGCGGTCCAGTATAAAAAATGGTTCGATAGAAAGACCACCTCCTAGGAAATTTTCGAACTCCAAAATGGTGGCTAGGTGCTCATCCCAATGATGGTTTGCAATGGCATGAATTAAATGTTGGTTCTATAGTTTTTCTCCTTTTTCTTGGTGTCTTTGTTATCTCAGCCCAACTTGATTCTTCTGACAATCCATTATGTAATGTAGACCCCCACATTCGCAACATTTGAATTGACCTCGATCCACTAAATGTCCTTTTCCTTCACCACAAACTCTATTTCTACTACTAGTTCTTTTTAAGTAGGAATAACCCCTACGTTCTTCTGGAGCCAACCTAGAGATTCCACTAGCAATCCTAGCAACCCTTTTTTTTCTTCCTTATGATTCATATTGGTGTCCCCCTTTTTTCGTTACACCCTCCTTGGAGGATTCCTTCTCTGTATTTTCATTAGCCGCCATTTTCCTTTTCATATTTATCATCCTCTGGACTAGTTTGGCCAAACTAGTGGTCGTTTCCATAGTGATGGGTTTCCACATAGAAACTTTTGCTCGAACCAAAGGATCGAGCCCATGTAGTAATCTTCTAGCTTGACATTTATCATATGCCATATATTCCACATGATGGACCAACACATAGAATTCAACTTCATAGTCTTTGATAGATCTACCATTTTGTCACACTACATGGAAAGCCCCTATCTTTTGGTGTACCTACTTCTAAAGGCCTCCTCAAACATTTCCCAAGTAACTTGCAATGGGGTGGCTTGCATATTCATTTCTTCATTTACCTACCATAATAAAGCTTCTCCTTTCAATAGATTCATTGTTATTTGGTCCTTTATATGCCTTAAAGATAAATGCTCTCTTGGCACTGATTACCCAAGCTTCTGCTATTGAACCCCCATCTTGACCTGTGAACTATGGTAATTTGGATTTTTGGACTTCTTTCATAATATTGAGGTGTGGTTGTCTATGTTTGGCATTGAAATGAGAATTTAAGTCTTGTCCCTATTTTTGTTCCAACTACCCTCTTGACCTTGATCATTTCTTTGACCTTGACCTTGGCTTGTGACCCAATCCTTAAAAATGTTTATCATTTCCCCAAGGGAACGTAATATGGCTTTCTTAGCTGGGGCTCCAAACTTTACAATGGCTAGAGGTAGGGTTTCCACCTCAGGAGTGACTTCGGTTTGTCTTTGATGCTTAGGAACCAGAATTCCCCTATAGCGAACCAAGTTGAATTCCAAATCACTTTCAAAAGACTTTCACACTTACACAAAAATAAAATGTTGCAATGCATTAAAATCATTTAATAAGATAATCAATAATCATTGAATAATTTTATTAAAAAAAAAACTTGTAAAATAATTATTCATTAATTATTAAAAAAAAAATTATAATCATTCCATCATTCCATTTTTCTATAAACCATAATTGAAAAATTACATAAACATTAAAAAAACATAATTCTTTAGTATTCACCAAGATTCAAATAAATTTTTAAATACTAAATCATTATTAAACATGTTAAAACCCATATATCTTACTAACAAAATAATATTATTTTAACATCAAACTAACACATTAAAATTATTATTATATTTACTACATTAAAATAAACATTTACCAATTGAATGACAATTAATACACGTTTACCTTTCCATTTAGCAAAATAAACGTAATAGTCAACCTACTTTAGGCCCTGGTATTCCTATTACTATGATTAGTGCATATTTTCTATTTTCTTAACATGAAGTGCATTCTCCCGAGAATGAGCGCAAATATTTGGAAGCTAATTTTTTGAGATGATAATCCTACTCGTGATAGATATAGTGCAAAGGCTATTAAAGTTTTCTATATATTCCATTGCAAAAAATTATTTTAATAATGGTATAAAAAGGTTTATAATGTGATCACTTCTACTATAACCAAATCAAATCATTATTATAGATATATTGTACATTCGAGCACTAATAGGTGCCTCAACTCTTAACGTAAAAGTTATATTTGTAGTTTGTTTGGGTTAACCAATAGTCTATAGATGACACGAATGAATGGTGATTTATGGGTCTCGGAATTCAGTGGAGTGGGTTTCCAATGGTTATGAATAGTCTTTAGTGGTAAGGAGGGTTGAGAGAGAGGTCCACAAATGAAAATTTGACTTATGTTATAGAATTATCCTCAAATACTTGGGTTTAGTCAGGCATGTTGATCTCTTAACCTTGCTGTCGTGGGTTTGAGCGTGTTGGAATAGCTCAGTTGGTTAGAGTATGTGGTTGTTGCACACAAACCTCGACGTGGTTCAAGTAAATGTAAATTGTATTGTGGTAAGATACTAAGAAGGAAAAGTTAGAACAAGCTCATGATTCGGTATCTATTCAGACCTTATAATGCAGTGGGTTAGCGCGTTTGACCTTTGTTTTTGACTTGTTTGTCCAATTTGGAAAATTTATTCCCCTTCATAATTTGTACCTCTTGGAGAAGATTGTAATCCTATCATGTGATTTTAGTAAATCCTTCATTCTAACTAGTTATCTATTATTTACAAAATAAATTTTATACCAATAAATGAAGGTAGAATCCCTATAAAGTGATCTCAGAGTCTCTAGTGCAAAACCAATGGGCAGCAATTGCATAAATCCATTATTAAACCTTTAAACGTATTTACTCTTCTCCATCTAGTGATTTGTTTAAGCTTCCTTGCTAGATGGAAATGAAACCACCAACTCACAAGTATCGAAATTAAGATACCAGAGTTGTGTTCCCTGTATTCCTACATGGAAATCTCACTTAAGTCAAAGCACTAATGAGTTAATAAGTTCACTTACACATATTTTTCCACTGAAAAAAAAATGGAAAATATGTATTAATAAAGCGTGCTTATAGTTATAGTAGACTAATTGTTTCCCGGTTTCGCAATTCATTCAACAGTCAGTCATATATATATATATATAAAATTATTTATTAAGAAATTTTCTAATTTTGTATTTTAATATATATATATATATATATATTCCAATAGTTTTATATTGAAGAAATACTAGAGTCTTTAATGGGTTGGAACTTGCTTGATACCTTATGTCATGACCCAGAATTAAATATGCAACCAATTACATTAATTTATGTAATTAATAATCAACATATAACTATTCAAATGATTAAGATAGAATTTCTAAAAACATGAGTAGAGACGACTTACCAATAGCTACGATATTTCTTACTTGTGACTCTGAGTTGAACGCTATTTGAATCTTGCTAACCACAAGAAAGTCTTTGGGGACAAATCTCCACCCACCCATAGGCTCAGGTACACATAATATGTCTACAGTTGGTCATCCCTGAGCCCTTAATCAATGTACTACTATCAGGGAATCCTTTGTCTCACAACGCTTTTGTCCCTAGAGAATGGATGAATCTCAGCATCCCCCTCATCCATTAAATAGACCAAAAAATGGAAAGGGGTTCACATGCACACATTCTGTGTGTCAAGACGCAACTTTTAATTCTTTATTTTAAGTTTTACTTAATTATTATTTCTCTTAATTCAATGCTTTCTCGTTTTATACCTTTTTACTTTTTGTTAAGTTTACTTATTTTTCCATTTTTTATAGTTTAATTCTATATATACCTATTTAGAACTTCAATTTATTTATGCTTGGGAAAAATCATAATTTCCATTATGTAAAGATGAAAATTACATGTATTAGATGCATTAATATGCATATCAGTCGAGAAAGAAGCATTTGTGAATCTGATTCAGTCATAATATATCAAAAAATATAAAGTATTGTTAGATGATGTTGCATAGAGTTTTACTGGTTATGTTATGAGTTATACAAAATTTTACAACAAAAGAGAGTTCATCACAATGGTTGAAATGTATCCCTATGTCTGTATATAGGCATCAAAAAGATCTGTGAACTATGGGGTTTCCTAATTCTAATATTTTGCTAATGGAAAGTGGTAGTACTGTTAGTATTATGCCCTAATGTGTTCACGAATTAACCATGTACCCAAAATATATTGTGCCCCTTCCTTTGATAACTAATTAGATATGGAGTTCCTCTCCCTATAAATATGAGAGCATACAATGTCATCAAATTGATTTCTAAGCAGATGATCCTCCTCCAAAATATTGTGCAGAGTGTGTGTTTGACATTGGCTAGTTTGATTGAACCAGCCAATCACAAGTTTTAAATTTCTAAATATTTTTAAATGTTTGCAACCCTTCTCAAGCACAAATAACAGAAGCAAATTCAGACTCGCTCGTTCAGTGAAATTGTTTGAGCCAGTCCCAAAACCAAAGATCATTTCATGATAACGATTAGTGCTTATGTATAATATAACACCACCTCCACTACTATTTGAATTTGCAGAACCATCAAAGTATGCCCAAGGTTTTAATTTGTCCATATTCTCCACTGTGACTATTGGAAGTTGCTTAGCTGGCAAGTCATCGGGGATGAGTGAATAGATGGAAAGTATATTGGCCCTGATTTTTCAACGTAATACATATGCTCCTTGAATATCATATTGTTCCTTGCAATCCATATACCCAAGTAAATGATACTCAAAAGATTCCATAGCTTTATGGCCTTTGGTTGCTGACACCAATCCTGCCATGTAGTCTTAGTCGTTCCTCCCTTCCATTTATTGTTCATACCAAGAGATAGAGAAACCATATGTCATAGACTCACAGGTTCTGGACAAGAGATGAAGAGGTACTCAATGGATTCATCCGCATTGTGGGAAAGAGCACACCATGTGGATCCTTGAAGTGACCTTTTCTTTAGGTTATCTATTATGGGAATCTTATTTGTGAGAATTATCCAAAATAGAAGTTTTGATTTGGGAGGGTCTTTTAATTTCCATATATTGTTCCACCACCAATTCTCAATCTACGACTCTTTATACTTGTAAGCTATGAGGCATCCTTCTTTAGGATTGTACACTCCTCTTTTGGAATGTACCAAATCAGCTCATCATCCCTATCTGTGAGCTGAATATGTGAGTTTTTCAAAGATTTTGTGTAATCATACCAATATGGATGCCATTGTTCAGGAATGTTTAACTCTTGTCTTATCATCCAACCTTGTCCCCATATGGATGTATTGTCCTAATTTGATATCTGACGGATTGTTCAGATCCCTAGTCTCTATAATAATTGAATGAGTTCATGGTGGAGGGTATTTTTTTCCATAACTGGTCCATGGGTCAATCTTGGTGATGGAAAGGTGTCTAGATCTAATTCTCCATGATGGACTTGATTCAATTTTTGGCATTATGATATAGGTGTTTTCCTTGCTGGAAACTCACTTAGATGATAGTTCACAGTGCAGCAGGTTAAGAGCAAAGGATTACAGAACAAAAGAAATGTATACATATACAAGCACTTTCACATAATGAAAATAGCGTACATGTTGGAAAACCAAGGTTTTGGTCTGAGGTATTTGGTTTGAGGTATTGACCCTAGGTATTTTGTCCAAGGTATTGGTCTTAAGTGGCTTTGGTCCAAGGTATTGAGAAAGGGCCTAAAGCTATATAAGGAGGAGAAGATCATTAGGCCAAGTGTGTAAGCGTTGAATATCTTATGAAGTGTTAGATCAAATATACAGGTTATGGGCTTCTGATGCTTTGATTGATATGAACTAAGGATGCACCTATGTGGTTGATGATGGATGATGGATCGGGATCATAAGGCCTGAAATGAATTATCATTATTTGGTTTGATCATGGATAGTCTAGATCTTAATACTGACGCATGTTTTATTTTGTAAATGTTATGATCTGGGTATGATTAAAGTCTGGAGTAGCTATGAAGTTTTTAAGTTAGTATCTGTAGATTTGTACGCTAGTTCACTTTGGTAAAAGTGCATACACACGTAGGTTCGGCTCATAGAAGTAGCGTATATAGTATGCAAAATGATGTTTGAAGTTGCAGTTGGTTCTGGTGATTGAGGAAGAGTTCTGGGTTCTTCATTGTGTTCTCATGATTGTGTTCTACTGACAGTGTTGTGAATGTTCAGATTGATTGATTGTGATTTGTTTCAGTGATGATGGGTTTTCAATGATTGATTTAGTTGTGGTTGATTCAGAGATTGATGATTGAGTTTCAATGATTGGTTGATGCAAATGTACTTGATGGTTGTATTGCAGTGGTGATTGATTCTAAGCTTCAATGTTGTTGATGGGTCCAGTATGAAAATTTTATGAAACATGGCCTTCGGATTGTATTGTTGTGTACCAAGAGCATCCAGTCTGAAAATTTATGAAACATGATCCCTGGAGGAATAGAGAAGGTCATAGGCTTCTGTAGGCTAGTGCCTACATACTGGTAAACATATCCGCCAATACAAGAGCTAGGGGGTTGGAGCTCCCTTCCAACTCAAAAACGAGTGAAAGTTGGAACCTTCTATAGATTGACACCTACATACTAGTAAATGGATCAGCTAGTACAACAACCAAGGGGTTGGAGCTCCCTTCTGATAGCAGCTGGAAAACGAGTGAAGGTTGGAGCCTCCTATAGGCCAGTGCCTACGTACTAGTAAATGGATCGACTAGTACAAGAGCTAGGGGGTTGTAGCTCCCTTCCAGTAGAAGCTGGAGAATGAGAGAAGGTTGTAGCCTTCTGCAGGTAGGTGCCTACATACTAGTATGAGATTGCACCAGTACAAGATTGTAAAAAAGTTTTTCTTATATTAAAAGAAGATAGCAGCAGGTGGTTTTTGTCCCGCATTGGGTTTCCACCTTAAATCATGGTTTTCATGTGTGTTTCTTATCTGTGATGGTTTGTTCTGTTATTACTGCACATGGTTACTATTTATATGGTTAATGAAGTATTGATTTACTAATTAAAGATCAACATATGATGAATTAGTTGAATCATAAGTTCACTGGATATACGTTAGTTTCCTTAAGAATAGTTGCGTGCACACATGAGTTCCCTTCTCTGATGTAGCATATATAAATCTGATTATGGAAATGAAAAAGTTATGTAGTTGACTAATACTGATTCACCCCCCTCTCAGTATTATTTCCAACATCAATGATGTTGAAGGAAGCAAGGATTGCTTTCTAGATGTTTGAGATATTCGGTTTATGTTTGTTGTCGAGACGAATCCAATCAATGAGAGGCAGGGGTTAGATGTATGTACTTATGATGATTTATGTCATTGAATTTCATGTTGTAATCAACCTCCAACCTACTTTGGTAGCCAATACTCTTGAGAGAGTGCAAAGAACCTTCAAGCCCCATCCACCCCATCACTTTGGCATGGGAAGTCGCTCCCACTTGATCCAAGAAAATACATGGCCTTCCTTTTCTTTGTGCCATAAGTAAGAACAACAATTTTGCCAAATAATATTGAGGATACCTTTTGGGATACAGGCGAGATCCATCCAAAATACAGGGATAGTCTCCAAAACAAATTCGATCAAAACCAATTTGCCAGCCCTGGATAACCATCTGTGACAGCAAATGTTAGTTTTTTTTGCTATCTTAGCAATCAACCACTTACAATCTATCTTCCTATAATCATTGGGATTCAACTTGAATCCTAAGTACATTATTCCATCCTCCATATCAACAATTGGAATTAAAATTTTGTCGTAATATAGACAATTTCATCTCTAGAGCATCTTATTGAAGATATGGTAGATTTGAGGGGATTTAAATCCATCCCAATGGACCTTTTAAAAATATGAGTAATATTATATAGCATGTTTACATCATTTCTTGTTCCATTTATGAATATTAGTACATCGTCAACAAATAGTAGATGCATTAGTGTAAGGTTTCCAATGATGCCTATTCCCTTGTGAGATCCGTGAGCTTTGGAATTGGATATAGTTTTGTTGAGACCCTCCATCAGCAGAAGGAATAACAATGGAGAGAGCGAGCATCCATTTTAAAGTTCTCATTCAACATGGAAAAAATCAAAGGCCACACCATTCACTACTACTACAAATGAGGTTGTAGTGATACAACACATGATCCAATTGATGAAGTTGTGATGAAACCCCATATGTGTGAGCAACATTCTGATATACAACCAGCTCTCTTTGTCAAAATATTTTGCCAATTCGAGCATAATAATCATACCTTTTTGCTTCCTGGTATTTAAACTATGCATTGCCTCTTGGGCAACTCCAATGGCCTCGTGAATCTATCGGTTCTTTAGGAAGGAAAATTGTTCTTTTCAGATGTGTTTGGATAGAATATGTTGAAGCCTATTTGAATAATATTTGCAATAATCTTATAGATGCATTTACCTAGGGAGATAGGCCTAAAGTTGTCAAAATTTTGAGGGTTTTCCTTATTTGGTATAAGTGTTATGAAACTAGAGTTAAATGCATCATACATCTTGCACGAAGTTCTGCATTCTTCTACTACCTTTAGTATGTCATTACCAATTAGATCATAGAATTCTAGGAAAAAGTCAATCAGCTAGCCATTTGGACCGAGGCTCTTATCTTTCTTGAACTAGTGAAGTACAACCTCCATCTCCCCTAACATTACAGGGGCCATAAGTTCATAATTTTCATCTTCATCCACAAAATGAGGAAAAAGAGATGCACTCTGTATGATATCAGGTAGGGATAATTCTTGTTGTACCTAGAAGGTAGTTCTAAAGTGTCTAACCCCCATCCTTGCCAACTCACTAAAGGTAGAATATTTTCTTCCCTGTTGGTCTGATAATTCCCAAATGATGTTAGTAGCCCTTCTACCCTTCACATATTACTAAAACAAATTGGTGTTGTCATCCCCTGTTTGGGGCCAGATGGCTTGACTTCGAAGCCTCTATGTCTCTTCTCTATCTTTCAAAATTTTGTTCTTTACTTCAATCTAGATCAATCATATTTTCCCTTCATTATTTTCACACCCCCCACCACCAAGCTCCTCCACCGACCTGATTTCATCAAAGATATTCTTGAACTATTCGTCATATTTTTTCCATTTATGTTTCACCCATAGGATTTGTTTTTGTTTGATCAATTTTAAGTTCTCCTCAAATCTCCTAGCTATCAATCCCCATTTCTATAATTCCACATGTATCCAATTTATTCTAAAAATTTGTATGAACTCATGTTCCTTCAAATATGTGGCATTAAATTTGAAGGGAGCATTTGGCTTCCTAGTGTGTTCAACAAGTTCCAAGTATATGGCGAAGTGATTGGATATACACCCAGTGCCTACTCATCGTTTGTATAGGGAGATATAGTCCAAGAGAGATTATCTAATTAGAAATTGATCTATCGTATGAGCTATCTCTTAATCCCAAATTCATTGATTCCTCCAAGTGGGTAGCATCTAAGTCAGCCCAGTGACAACAAGATGATTGTCTTCAATCTAGTGAGTAAAAAATTTGAAGAGATAGTCTTTTTGTGAGTGGGTTCCCCAAATTTTAGACATACCCAACAAGAAATTCAAATCCCCACCTATCGCTAGTTTGGTTGATTGCATTTATTCATAAGGTTTTCTAGAATGTCCTTTCCCCACATGGTCCATATACATTAACAATTCTAATCTCCATGCCGAACTCTGTAGAGATGATATTCACTCCTAAGATACCATCACATCCCCAAATGTTTAGGATTTTAATAGTGATGGGGTTTATCCCTAAATCCATACCTCCAGATCTTCCTCTCACATCTATAGTGTAAAATTCCCAATTGCAAAGTGTTCCATTTAGTACAGTGCAAATGATCATATCATCACCTAGATTTTCTTGAAAAATATCACATCTAATTTGTTTTGTCAAAGCAACTTCTTTAGGGCTACTTTTTTAGGTTGACTAGCTAACCCTCTACAGTTAAAAGAAAGAAACTTCATATGTTAACTTTGCTCAGGGTTTGTCATTCTCTAAGGACCTGTCAAGTGAAAGTTGATGACCTACCATGATTTCTTAGCTAGCTTAGTGTATAACTTTGGAAATATGAGACTGTCTACCTCGAGCGGCCTTAGGGATCTTAAATGGGGATAAAGGCCCTAATCCACCACATAAATTCAACTATTCATCCTCTCTGTATATATCCCT
>APFE030933028.1:25525-78371 GCA_000404065.3 Pinus taeda | reverse complement strand
GAATTAGGACTTCCTTGTAGAAGCTTGTGAGGAGAGATTACCATCCTTTCTTGTTTCAATTGGAAGTGGTTGAGCTTATCAAAGTAAAGGAAAACTCTTGCTGGACCCTGGGAGGAACTTGCACAACACCAAGGCTCAGGTTGTAATGGTTTCTTTTGTTTCCTATAATACAAATAAGTCCATTCTTCTCAACAATTTGTTATTAATGAGTTGTTTCATATACTCATTGGTCTGTATGTTAAATTGTTTTATTTTATGAGATATTCATGTGCTATTTAATCGTTTGATTGTTAGTGAATGCAGGTTTCAAAGTGAAGGAGGAGCTCATCCGGATCGACGAGGCTGGACTACTACAACAGCGTTGGACTACAGGTAGGATCTAAACACTTGATTTCTTGTATGGTAAATGCATGTTTAGAGAAGGATTGCTCTTAATTGTCTTGTTTGTCACTAGAAAGTCTTAGGCTTCTAGGGAGGTTGGTTTTGTCCACAAGATTAACTCTTTCCGCATGACAGGATGAATATCTGATGAAGTGTGAGATCTAGTATGTTGGTTATGATTTTGTGATGTTTTGCTTGATCTGAACCAAGGGTGCACCTATGCAGTTAATGAAGGTTGATGGACCAGGATCATGAAGACTAAAATGCATTATCATTATATGGTATGATCATGAATAGATATGAACATTGACGCATGTATTATCCTTTATATCATATGTTCTGGGTATATCTAAAGCTGAAATTGCAGCGAAGGTATAAGTAATTATTTTCAGATCTGTATGCGGGTTCCCTTTGGTGAGACAGTGTATACACGCTAGTTCGACACAGCCAAGTAGCGTATACATTATTAGATTTGATATTTGAGGTTGTTATTGGTTCTAGTGGTTGTTGTATAGTTCTTGGTTCTGCTCTGTGTTCTAGTGACTTTGTTTTGATAACAAGGTTTCATTGATTCAGTTGTTGGGTGATTCAGAAATTGATGATGCAGATATAGTTGATGGTTGTATTGCAGTGGTGATTGTTTTGTATTGATGGATCCAGTCTGAAAATTTATGAAATGTGGCCCTTGGAAGAAAAGAGAAGGTCGTAATTTATTGTAGTCTGGCGCCTACGTACTAGTAAACATATTGTCTAGTACAAGAGCTAGGGGGTTGTAGCTCCCTTCCAATAGTAGGTGGAGAATGAGAGAAGGTTGTAGCCTTCTTCAAGTGGGTGCCTACGTACTAGTATGAGTCTGCGCCAGTACAAAATTGTGAAAAGGTGTTTGTTATTAAAAGGAAGATATAGACAATTGCAGTAGGTGGTTTTCACCCACATTGGGTTTCCACCTTATATCATAGTGTTAATGTGTGCTTCTTATGTGTGATGATCTATTCTTTTTTAATGCACCTGTTTACTATTTATATGGTTAATAATGTTCTAATGCACTCATTAAAGATCAACTAACTTAATCATAAGTTTATTGGATATACACTAGTTGCATTAAACACAATTGCATATACATGTGGGTTGCCTTAACTAAAGTAGCGTATATGAATCTGATAATCGAAATAAAAATATTATTGATTTGCTAATACTGATTCACCCCCCCAGTATTATTTCCAACAATTAGTATCCGAGCATATCCTTCAAAAGAAGCTTGATCACTTGAAGGAAGGTCCATTAGGATGAGTAATCAAGAAAGAGAGGGAGCCATCAGACCATCAATCTTAGATGGGAGCAATTTTATATACTGGAAGATAAGAACCACAACCTATCTACAATCGCTTGGAACGGATATCTGGGAAATCGTGGAAGGAGGATATAACTATCCATCAGCAATTCCTACAGATACAGCAGGTAGAAAGCAATATGAACTCAATGCCAAAGTTGTTACTATCTTATTGGGAAGTTTGTCAAAATTAGAATTTGTCAAGATCATGCAGCTCAAATCAGCCAAAGAAATATGGGACAAAATCATTCTAAGCTATGAAGGAGAAGATCACGTAAAACGTGCTAAGCTTCAAACTCTCAAAATTCGGTATGAAACTCTTAAGATGCATACTGATGAAAGCATAGCTAATTACTTCCTACATATAGATGAGATTGTCAATTGTATGAAGAATCTGGGTGAAGAAATTAAGGAAGTTGTCTTAGTTGAGAAATTTTTGAGATCCTTTTCTGCTAAATTTGAATCCAAAGTGTTTGCCATAGAAGAAAAGGAGGATCTGCAGAAAATCACTATGATGCAGCTTCACGGAATCTTAACTGGTTTTGAGATGAGAAAAGGAGGACCATCAGATATGAGAGAAACCACATTTAAAGTATCAGCAAATGGAAAAGAAAAACTCAGTGAATCGAGATACATTTCAGAAGAATAATATGAGGTAAATTTTGTCAAGAATCTTGAACGGGGATCTTGAAGGTTCAAAGGTAAGCTACCTTTCAAATTCTTTTCTTGTGGTAGAGTAGGTCACTATGCTGCTAAATGCCCTCATAACAAAGGAAAGATGTTTGAAGAAGGTAATAGAAGTTATTATACTTGACATGATAAGTAATGACTCATCCAATAGTGATGAAGACATTAGACTTCTCATGGCATATGAAAATAAGGACGTAGAAATAGAAGAAGTTACCAGATTAAAAGATTAGCTGGAGACGGTAACAAGAGTAAGGGAGCAGTTGCAGGATGTAGTAAAAGATCAAAGCATAACAATCCAGATACTTGAATCTAAGATCCTCTCTCTAAAAGATCTTGGAAAATCAAAGAAGCAGAATGAAGAAGCTCTTGAAGAACAAGAATATGAAGTGCTTAAATTAAGGCAACAAGTGGAAGAAGGAAGAAAAGTTGAAGAAAACATAAAGAAGCAATATCTAGAAAAGGAAGAACAACATCAAGTTGAGGTAAATATATTAAAAGGCAAATTAGTAGAAAAGGATAAATTGTTACGATTTCAAGGCAGTACTAAGATTTTGGATGATATTCTTAGTAGTCAAAGATCCCCTCCTCTCAAAATTGGTCTTGGTTTTTATGAAATTGTTGAAGGTGAATCTAGCTCACAAGGTGAGGGTAGGAATTCTAATGCAAAATCTAAAATGATAAACAAGGAGATAAGTGGCCAACCCCCGCAGCAACTAAGGAAAGAAATTCTTCAAAGAAAATCTTTTACTCCTAACTATGGAAGTGATAGGCAGTTATTTCCTCCGATGAGTAATGTTGAATGATATGAATGTCATAATCTTGGACATGTTGCAACCAGATGTAGAAGAAGAATGCTTGAATACCATCACACAGAAAGATCATCACGTTCCAGGTACTTTAAGGGATATTGTTTTGCTTGCAGTATGTTTGGTCACAAAGCTATTGATTGCAATAAAAGGAATATGAAACATGTAATATGTTATGCATGTAACAAGTTTGGACATAAAGTAAAGGAATGCAGGAGCAAAATTCGGACACCAAAACAAAAGGATCATACATCATTACAATTCCAGGTACTGAAGAAGATGAAATTAGAGTCAGAAAGATGTGGCATAACTCAGTTAGCAGACATAACAAACACAGGGGAAACTGAAAGTGTAGAACTTCAGTATTCCAATTTGCATACGCATATAGTATGAACAGAAGTCGCATATATATGCGAGTTGGAGGCTGCAGGGTCGTGTATATGGAGCTCTGAAGAAAAAGCAGCAGAACAGGAAAAGAAGTCTAATATGGTTCGGTCATGCTGGTTGGCACAAGTTCAGGGGGAGCATATGCTTCGAATAATGCATTGTTGGCATTATGGTTAGAAGTCTTTGGTGATGACGCTTATTGATACATCTTGCTAATAATTGTTGATTGGCCAAGAGAATGGTTTGCAGGTTACAGGTCTGGATGCTAGTGACAAATGCTTATGGTGCAGATCATATATGGTGTATGATAGTTGTGGATGACTATCATGGTCTTGTTTAGATCATTGGTCATTGTTATAAAAGTCATGTATATCATTTGATGTAAAGGTCATGAAAAGACCCAATTTGTAACCCCACTTTGCATGGGAAGGATGATGTAATAATGTCTATTTTAGTCATGTATAAACATTTGGTATATCCCCACTTGGTTGGGTGGTTGAGTTAAAATGGTGTATCCCCACTTGATTAGGTGATTGATGTATGTGTGAGTCATTGGTGATAGGAAGGTCATACTCACTTAGTTTAGTTGTAGAGTCATGTTATTCTCTTGAAAAATATTTTTGCAGACTTGGCATGTGCTCAGTGGGAGCATGGACGAATTGGTACATCTTGGCATGTACAAAGGGGGAGCTCAATCAGAGATTTTAGCATGTACTCAGGGGGAGTATGGATAGCAGAATGTATATCAAGGGAGAGAATATCTTGTTCTGCCCTTTTCCCTCAATGTCAAAGGGGGAGAGTGACTTGGTGTAGTTGTTGCCATCAAGTCCAAAGGGGGAGATTGTTGGCATTATGATACAGGTATGACACAAGTGTTGTCCTTGAGGGCAACTCACTCAGATGACATATCATAGTTCAAGCTCTCAAAATGAAGGAAAAAGAGATATATTCAGGTTCCCTTTGACCTAGTCGTGTATATACGCGGGTTCGTCGACCAAAAGACGCGTATGCGTATACACGCACTTTCACGCAAGGAAAGGCACATATATGTTGGAGAACTTGGTTTTGGTCTGTGGTATTTGGTCCATGGTATTGTGATCCACAATATTGGTCCAAGGTATCTTGTCCGACATTTTGATCCCAGGTATTTGGTCCAAGGTACTGGTTCTAAGTGGTTTTGGACCATGGTATTGAGTAAGGCTGAAGACTATAAAAGGAGGAGGAGATCATTAGGCCAGGGTGGAAGTGTGCAAGAGATGAATATTTGATGAAGTGTGAGATCTAGTATGTTGGTTATGGGTTTGTGATGTTTTGCTTGATCTGAACCAAGGGTGCACCTATGCGGTTGATGAAGGTTGATGGACTGGGATCATGAAGACTAAAATGCATTATCATTATATGGTATGATCATGAATAGATCTTAATACTGACACATGTATTATCCTTTATATCTTATGTTCTGGGTATATCTGAAGTTGAAATTGCAGCGAAGGTATAAGTAATTATTTTCAGATCTATACACAGGTTCCCTTTGGTGAGACAATGTATGCACACTAGTTCGACACAACCAAGTAGCATATACATTATAAGATTTGATATTTGAGGTTGTTGTTGGTTCTAGTGGTTGTTGCAGAGTTCTGGGTTCTGCTCTATGTTCTAGTGACTATGTTTTGATAATAGGGTTTCACTGATTCAGTTGTTGGGTGATTCAGAAATTAGTGATGTAGATATAGTTGATGGTTGTATTGCATTGGTGATTGTTTTGTATTGATGGATCTAGTCTGAAAATTTATGAAATGTGGTCCCTCGAAGAAAAGAGAAGGTCGTAGTCTATTGTAGGTCGGTGCCTACGTACTAGTAAACATATTGGCTAGTACAAGAGCTGGGGGGTGGTAGCTCCCTTCCAGTAGTAGCTGGAAAACGGGAGAAGGTTGTAGCCTTCTGCAGGTGGGTGTCTGTGTACTGGTATGAGTCTGTGCCAGTACAAAATTGTAAAAAGAAGTTTCTTATTAAAAGGAAGATAGAGACAATTGTAGCAGGTGGTTTTCACCCACATTGGGTTTCCACCTTATATCATGGTGTTCATGTGTGCTTCTTATGTGTGATGATCTGTTCTGTTTTACTGCACTTGTTTACTGTTTATATGGTTAATAATGTTCTGATGCACTCATTAAAGATCAACTAACTAAATCATAAGTTTACTGGATATATGCTAGTTGCATTAAACACAGTTGTGTATACATGCATGTTGCCTTAACTGAAGTAGCGTATATGAATCTGATAATGGAAATAAAAAGATTATTGATTTTCTAATACTGATTCACCCCCTCCCTCTCAGTATTATTTCCAACTGCGAACTGATGCCAAGCTCGGTAGTCTGCGATGGTGTCCGTGTACTCTAAGGTGACATCTTTCTGGAAATGAGCTCTTGCCTCCATAGCATCCAAGTACATTGCTTGAGCTCCTCTATCCAAATCTTTTAATAACATGCGCATCATTGTCTTGAGTGTAGCCATACCAGTGACATACTGATGCATGGTGTCTACACTGATCACCAAGTCTGGCCTGGTGGCTATGCGCATCAACTCGTCAAAGTACAAGTCAAGCTCTAGTCATACATGTGCCTTTGTCTTTGCCTGGGTGAGTGTCCCAATAGATGGGATTGCATGTGCACACACAACAACATCCATGCTCCTGAATACTCATGCATGGGAAGCCTGCAAACTAGTGATGAGTTGCGAGTGATCTTCATAGCTCCAAATCTAACTTTGGATGCATGCCTTCAGCTCGACCACTCTAAGCTTCATCATCTTGGGCAAGTGTGATGGGGCTCCCTTGTATCTCATTATCCATGTTTGCATGTAATCAATAGCAACATGCACATTTGACAAGATACATGCAATCCTAGCACATCATTGTTGCCAACTGTTGAGATGGACAACTACCTTATGCACGATACCAAACTTGGAATACAACGATCGCATGATTGTGTCAAGGGACAATACTTCATCCAGTATTGTCTTATTCAACTCTGCTCGGGCAGACGTTGTAACCAGTTCTCCTCCTTCCTTGGCCATCTATAACTCCTTAGCCATTCGCTCATTCTCAACTATCAAGAAGCAAACACTCGAGCTAGTGGCTTTGGCATATGCTCTGGTAGCATCGGCCAATGTTGTTGGATGCTTGCATATGCCAGACACAATCACTCATTCCTCAAACTGCACAGGAGATGTGTGATGATCCGTAGTTGACACTCTGCGAGATTGCACAACTCTATGTTAGGACTCATCAAATGAGATGTTTGCATCTCTCCCTCTGGATTGTCCCCAAGGATTTCTGTGTGCCCTTGTTCACTTAGGACTTGCTCCGCTTCTGGATCCTGTGAAGCTGGTGGGTCGACCTCTTGGTGGTGAGGCATGAGGTCAATGTCTTTCTCTAACTCCTATTTCTCCATGTCAATATCCATCTTCTCAAGTACTTGTTCAATCTCTTGAGTGAAGTCCTGCTCCTGCAACTGCTCACCCTATCTGCTTGGTCCCAGCTGTTTGGATGAGTCAACTACCTATACAGGCACAGTTTCATCTGTCGGTACATGTTGCGCCCCTGTTGTACCTGTTCTTGTTGTGCTTCCTTCTCCCGACTACATAGCTCCTATTCCTTCCGGAGTGCTCCTTCAACTCATGCAACTCCTTCTCTATTTCCTCCATCCTTCGTTTTTCTCTCTGCCTTTGCACGTTCCTTCTATCGCGTTGTTGCCTCTTCACCTCTATTGCTAAAGTTGTTTTTCCCACAAGTGGGTCTGCTCGGAACTTGCAAATTTGTTCTACCTCCGCGTAGTCAACAATCTTCCTCTTTCCTTTGTCATGCGCTAGTATGTTTACCTCTGTTGTTCCTACTGCTCTCCTAGATGTTGCTTTGCTAAGCATTCCACAACGATGTCGACTGGTTCATTGGGCCTGGAGAAGTTGTAACAATATCTCCATGGGTCTTCCTCCACCCAATAACATGCCCCGTGGATCCACTAAAATTTTACTCTTGCACATTGATCTTTCACAATACATTGTGAGTCATACGGATTGAAGCTTCGGGTGTCGAATGGATATTTCTTGATCTTCTCTACTTCGACATCCACATGCTTGAAATTATGTATCTCGTAGAACCTGATCTGCAACAGAAGAGTGGGTCAAGGTGCCTTCTTCTTCCAGTGCAACCTAGCTGACAATCCTGCTGAGTTGTGGTATGATACTTCCTGCATGACGAGCTTGTCCAAGGCAAACTTCAGTAAAACATATGGAGGCTTCTCTACATTGTACATTCGTATGAAGGTGTCGGATGGTGAGTCATACCAATATGTTGTATCAATCAATGCCTCCATTGCTACCTTCGATATGCAAGGTGGATCCTGTTCAAATATCGTCTTGTAAACCAAGGTGAAAAAATGATCTGACAGTTGTGTGATGACTCCTCTGAAGTTGCATTCAGAAAACATTTTACAATAAGTGTTCATAGAGGTCTCCACCAATTTCCATGCCAACTTCAAGCACAGGAACTCCTAACGAACACAAATTACATCCAAGATGTAAGCAGACATGTAGATTTCTAATTTCTAACCTTTAGGTGGTTGCCGAGCTCTTGTTACATGTTCTTTCAACCTGTGAGCCAACATGTCAGACCAGTTGCATGCTTTGCCTTTACTAGCCAGTTGGTCCAACGTGATCACCCAACTCTATGGGAAGGTTTCCATGCTCTCTTGGCCATACAAGCGACATGAAAATATGACCAAGTATTGATACGCCTTCTGCAGTATCTTCATCTTGTAAACCTGGTTGGTTGTCATCCTGAATTTGGACGACTCCTTTACCTAGTTCTTCAAGATATCCCTGGAGTTGGCACTGTTGTTGGGTATGCTGAAGGGTGTCTCGATGGTGATCACTAGCTTCGACAAATGGTACATCTAATCATAATCCTATGCCCTGAATGTAGAAATATTTGCCCTACTGAAACTGCTCAATGTCATCGTCTTGGGATTAGTGCACGAGATGATCCAATGTATCATGTCCACGCATGGGAACACTGGATACCTGCATGCAATCCAGTACAAGTTGGACTTGTGAATGTTCACATAGACTTGGCGGTCTTCGAGGTCTTCCCAAAA
The DNA here is from genome assembly GCA_000404065.3 of Pinus taeda. Lineage (NCBI taxonomy): Eukaryota > Viridiplantae > Streptophyta > Pinopsida > Pinales > Pinaceae > Pinus > Pinus taeda. The sequence goes on along the minus strand of APFE030933028.1, from coordinate 69,622 downwards.
TGTGCCTACAAATGCATCATTGACCTCTTTCCATTTCAACTTGATGTCCTTGTCTACAATCAGCTTAGTGTCTTCATAGATCAGAAAACTTGTAGAGAATCACTCAACTTTTGCTCCAGTTGCACTTCCGTCAATGTCCTTTGATCTTGATCTCTTGGAGGCATTGATCCTGAACTGCTGAGAGGCGGACGAAGACTTGCTAGATCTGGAGACATGGTGACATGCATGGCAAGAAATATGTCAAGTAAAACCAAAGAAAACTTAAGGAACAACATGCAACATACCTGGGGATTGATTGGCAAGGATTGTACAATTTTTCCTGGGAGCTTGGGAGATTGGCTGTCGGAATTGCGCAAAAGGCAGTTTGGACTACTGGGAGGCTGGCTAGCTACTGGAATTGCGTAATGCACAATCCACACTGGCCTGCTGGCTATTGGGATTGCGCAATGCACAATTATAGCTGGCAACGTTTGCAGGCCCAGTGACTGCATTGTGCAATTTTCTAGGCCAATAATCACTGCCTCTCAGAATTGCACAATGCAAGACTGGAGGACAGTCACTGAGCAAAAATGTGCATTTTCTGGGAGGAAGGTAGAGCCTTCCCTCTCAAGATTGTGCAATGTTGTTTTGGTGAGGTAGAGTCCGGGCCAAGGTTGCCCAGACCCGCCGACAGGAAACTGAAAGAAAATGGGGATGTGAATGCATGGAGATATTGAGTGTAAGACGGAGTGAATGATTGTGCATGCAAATAGTGAATGCAAGATTCAGAAAATGGAACAACATTCATGTGTGTGAATTAAGTCACCAAAATGGCGATGGTTCATGCAAAACAGTGTCATGCATGCGACAACAGTGAGATGCTAATGAAAACTAAAATGGTGCTAGTAGAAGATAATATGCACGAAAATCACAGTAAGAGTTCACATAAATTAAGCAGACAACACTCACATAAGCCAAAACACAAAAAGCAACAGAAATGCTACAAAAGACAAGTTAAGTGGACTTACCCGGAAATAGCTGAGTTGGATGTGTCGAAGACTCCTAGATGTGTTGTGGGATGTCAGAGCTCCAAGATTGATGTGAAGAGGTGAGCTCTGAAGCGTCAAATAAATAAGTTTGAGGCTCATGACGAGCACGCCACAAATCTAGGAAAAAGCGACACTTGGAGGAAAGATTCTAAAACAATCTTGCATGTAACCTCCAACTCCTAAAAATCGCTCCCTAAGTATCCCATGCATGCAAGTCAAGTTTTCTCGGTCCCGGGTGGAACCGGTCAACCTAATGGTACATGCAACAGCTTGCCTGACTAAGGGTAACTTTTCTACAGTTTCTGGGAGGAAGCTGGGTTGGCTGCCCAGAGGGATTGCGCAATTTATGGGCTGAGAAGCTAATTGTTGCCTAGTATTACACAATTTCTGGGTTGAGTAGTCCTGCTGGGCCAAAATGCGCAGTTTCCACTGGGAAGGTTGACTAGTAGGATTGCGTAATTTCTGAGCCCAGTAGGTTGCTATTCAGGATTGCACAATTTCTAGAGGGAAGACTGGTTCCCCTCCAGAATTGTGCAATTTATTGAGGGAGATGCTCAACCTACAGCTAGACCAAGTCTGGAGAAACAACCTGTGAGGGAAGCGCAGCAAGCTGTCATGCATAGGCTAGAAATCTGCTAGAAAACCACTGAAGCTCATGTACTTGACAGTGCAAGACATGCGGTTGAGAATGGTTGGTAGGGAGACTCCAAAACGAAGCTAAGGAAAAATTTTGGAAGGTGGTTGTAGCTGCTACAGAACTTAGCGACAGACTGGTAGAACTCCAACTCTCTTAATGGACCTTGTTCGTGAAAAGCAAGTCTAACACCTCCGGAATTATTGTTCAGTTCTCTGTTCATCTTGGTTTCCGCACTTTCTTGATTGTAAGATGTAGCATATGCCAAGATCTTGGTCAGTTGACACACATTCCAAACCAAGTCAATGCAATTGTTTTTATTGGGGATGAGGGGTATATTGGTACACAAGAAGTATAGTTGTGTCAATACCCTAGCAGAGTTACTTGCATCACCTCTCTACGCAAGAAGACTTTCTCTTCTTTTGCCTTATTCATTTTTCATTTTTGAAATTTTTCACTTTTCACTTTTCATTTTCATAATTGTGCATACCACTTATTCATTTCAGAGTTGGAAGAGGGATCTCGACTTATTGAGAGCAGAAGAGGTTGTTCCTTCAGAGAAGTAGTTTTATATATACCTCTGACATGCTTGTTAATTTCCACCCCTCACCTTACTCTAATTGACTGAGCTGACAAGGATTAACCCAAAAACAACCGACTAGAGTAGGTGACACTAGTTAGTGCGCAAGCATTTTTGTTTTCACCAAGGATCACTTCAAAGAGTACGTATTTTCCATTGGTGTATCATGGACTAAAGATAACAAGTTCTTCATACAGAGTTCGAATGACAGATAACCAAGTATTGATAACTGGACAAGTCCTCTTGTAGTTTACCTAGCTTGTTTCATGAGTCGCACACAGTTTCATGCGAAACTAACCTATGAGCGCAAAACAAGTAAACAAACAACAAAACAAAGCGAAAGTAGAAGTAAATGCAAAATCGGAGGAAGTAAGCAAACAAGCAAGAAAACAAACAAACATGCGAGGGAAGTAAGAAAACAAGCATGCAAGCAAACAACCAAAATCAAACACTACTCCTACTCCTAAGCTAATGGTGCATGGGCCTAATCACGTGAAGTGATACTTCCAATGCAACCACCAGTGCATTGGTTGACCCATGTTGGTGAAGGCATGGTTCGTGAATAGCACAACTATGCGAACCGGCGAACATGAAAGATATAATAATGAAGACCAACACACTCCAAGTTTCAATGTGTCCACAGAACATGACTGAGTGCAAGTGCATGACATACAGTATGTGGACTTGACATGGTTCTGTGCAACATTACATGCATTTGTGAAGCATACACATACTCTTGATTGTGACATGCAAGCAGACGAAAGAAGAAAAGATAACTTGCATCATGCACATGTTCTTGCTATGTAATATTCCTCCAATGCATGAGCGATGGGATCATCTAGTTCGGGTGGAGGAAGCATGATCTATGTGTAAGATTGATATTCAATGCGTACAGATGAGTGATGAGGAGCCTTGGGTGTTTCAACAATTTCCTGATCAGAAGTGAAACCAACCTCAACACAACGAGGGCCTGACATAACCATCATCTCGGGTTGAAGTGCCTCGATAGTCTAGGGGGTTTCGACTTCATCGATAGATAGATCATCATAAACAGGTGGCTTCGAAAAATCAACTGTGATAGAATCATCATCATGATCGAATACAGGAGTAAATAGATCATGACAACTACGATCAGCAAAATTAATGATTTCATCAGCATTCTCATTATCTGCTGAATCAAACAGAGGGGTAGATGAGAAGCAGACAAATTCACCCTTTGTGTTTCCGGAAAAGGCAGATGAAAATTCAAGTGGATTTTAAATGAATAATCTATCATCTTCATTGTCGGATGATGGACTAACATCCGGTGTGTCATGTGAATGATCAACAATGGGTGCATCCATATATGGAAATACACATGCGAAATCATGGATGGCACATTCACCAAAGATTTCAGGAAAGAATGGAGGAGGCATGGATAGAAGGGAGTCATCCTTTGTCGATTTTTGATGCTCAAGCTCCCAGTCATACTCTTCATGAATGACAACGCATGTTGGTTGTGTAACACCAACTCTGTCAGTGGCTTGATCCTCATTCACAACAAGTGTAGAGTCCAAAATGGAAGAACACAAGACAGTATCATCTAGAGGATCATCCGAGTATGAAGACGGAGGTTGAGGAACAAAATGCATGTGACAACTCCATGGACTCACAACCAAGTATACACGAAAATTAAGCAAAATGATGTTGGGAGGATGTGACAGTTGAATAGATGTGTGTGCCTCTTCTCCCACATCACTCTGCAGTGGTGGAGCTATTTGATGAGGGGACGCTGAAGACTCACTAGTGACAGTAACTGTATCCATCTATGATTGTGCAGCTCCATTACTGAAGTATGCTGAGTGAGGCTTGGGCTCAAATTTCTTCTTGGGATGGACTAATTTGTTAAGAAAATACTTGAATCTATATCAAAGATAAGGAAATTTCATCTGGATTTTTGGAGCTTCAAATTGCAAAACATGAAAGCGCTGCCAAAAATCCATAGGCGATTCATGCGGGGCCTTCCGTTGTTGTAACAGTTTTTGTTTTAAGAGGTTCTAAATCGAAATGATGGAAAGTAGATTCAATAAGATCACAGAACTGCTCAAGTGAGTGCACACTGTCAGCTAGTAGGCTGCAGCACCACCATTGTGGGGATTCACAAAGAGTGTATGCAAGCAGTAGACTATCCTCTTCATTAGAACATCCATCTTCCTCATCAAGCATCACAAGGAAGTCTTGTAAGAACATAGGCCAGGCCACTTCACCTTCAACATCGTATGTGAATTTAGACAAGAGATCAAAATATTGCCTCGTGATGTTGAGAGGTTTGGCATGTGAAAAACATCATGGAGGGATGAGTGATAGATGTGCAAAGGTTCAAAATAGGATTAGAGGAAAAAGCTTGTCATCTAGCCCTCCTTCTAGCGCCAGAAATGTTGATGGTTTTGGACCTGCCAACGTGTCAGGGGATCTCCCGAGTAAGAAGTCGCAACTAGACCTTAGATTGTTTGGTGTAGGAGTCCCAACAATGGGTCGTACAATATCGTCTTGACCGTGGTTTCGCACAGAGGAAAGTAAGATGTCCCTATTGGCAGCAAGGGTGTGACATATGCAGCAAGTCAAGGAAGGTGCATGAAAGGTTCTAACACTCGAAGGGTGAGGTGAGTGCACCCCTTGGAAACCTGTGAAAGCACATAGTTAAGAAGGGAACACACAAGCAAAGATGCATCACAACATGGAAGGCAAGTAAGCTAGCAATCCAAAGTGATGGTTAAACCTATAGCACATTTTAGCAAGATGCATACATACATATACATAAAATAGTTGCACATGCATGTGTAAGCAAACAGATACATATATCATTTAGAGTAAACAAGATAGTTGAAATACAATATGACATATGCATGAAACATGTTGGCTCTATTATATTAAGAAGTGTAAGTTCCAGTCACACAATACAACCATGACCAACCACTAGTTCCAATAGTGGAACGTTACAATCATTGTTATCTGCTCCTCCAAAGAGATATACTAGATCTGCATAATGGAGAAGCCAAGGCTCTTTACAATATTGTCCATGCTCTCTCTAAGATACTCCCATCGAAAGCTTGGCTGACCAAAATCCCTTAAAATAAGTTATGAGGTACTATATATACAAAAGGGTGGGGTGGCCGTTGACATTCCCATTTGTGACAGCTCAACTACCCTCATGACTCTTCATCTACTCTATGACTATTACATCCAACTATCGACACTTGAACTTCCACTTAACAAGACGTTACATACAATCTGCACATGTACCCATTTGAGACAAAATAGGCTTGAGAAATCCATGCAAGACATCACTACGACTCGAACAACTGTGGGAAGACCAGCTTGTCGACATCTTCACGGTGGTCGATAGTAGAGAATTGATGCCAAGCTCGGTAGTTCACATTGGTGTTTGTCTACTCTAAGGTGACATCTTTCTGGAAACAAACTCTTGCCACCATAACACCCAAGTACACTGCTCGAGCTCCTATGTCCAACTCATCTGATAACATGTGCATCATTGTCTTGAGTGCATCCATACCAGCGACATTCTGATGCATGGTGTCTGCACTAATCACCAATTCTGAGCTGGTGTCTATGTGCATCAACTCATCAAAGTACAAGTCCAGCTCCAGCCAGACCTGTGCCTTTGTCTTTTCCTGGGTGAGTGTCCCAATAGATGGGATTGCATGTGCACACAAAACAACATCCATGCTCCTAAATACATGCGCATGGGAATCCTGTAAACTAGTGATGAGTTGTGGGAGATCTTCATAGTTCTGGATCTCACTTTGAATGCATGCCTTCAACTCGATTGCCCTGGGCTTCATATCATAGGCAAGTGTAACGGGGCTCCCTTGTATCTCATTGTCCATGTTTGCATGTAATCAACAACAGCATGCACGTTCGACAAGATATGTGCTCTCCGAGTACATCGTTGCTTCCAACCGTTAAGATGGAAAACCGCCTTATGCACGGTACCAAACTTGGAATACAACGCCTGCATGACTATGTCAAGGGACAATACTTCATCCAATATTGCCTTCTTCAACTCTTCTCAAAAAGATGTTGTAACCAGTTCTCCTCCCTACTTGGCCATCTATAACTCCTTAGCTATTTGCTCATTCTCAACTATCAAGAAGCAAACACTCGAGCTAGTGGCTTCGGCATATGCTCTAGTGGCATCGGCCAATGCTGCTGGATGCTTGCATATGTCAGACACGATTACTCATTCCTTAAACTGCGCAGGAGATGTGTGATCATCTAGAGTTGACACTCTGTGAGATTGCACAACTCTATGTTGGGACTCATCGGATGAGATGGTGTGCATATCTCCCTTCGAATTGTCCCCAAGGATTTATGTGTCTCCTTGGTCACTTGGGACTTGATCTGCTTCTACATATAGTGAAGTTGGTGGGTCGACCTCTTGGTGGTGAGGCATGAGGTTGATGTCTTTCTCTAACTCTTATTGCTACATGTTCGTATCCATCTGCTCAAGTGCTTGTTCAATCTCTTGAGCGAATTCATGCTCTTTCGACTACTCACTCTGTCTGATTAGTCCTAGCTATTTGGATGAGTCGACTACCTGTACAGGCGCAGTTTCATATTTCTATACATGTTGCACCCACTGATGTACCTGTTCTTGTTGTGCTTCCTTCTCCCGTCTACGCAGCTCTTGTTCCTTACAAATTTTCTCCTTCAACTCATGCAACTCCTTCTCTATTTCCTCCATTCTCAGTTTTTCTCTCTACCTTTGTGCGTTCCTCCTATCACATTATTTCCTCTTTGCCTCTATTACCAAAGCAGCTTTCTGCACAAGTGGGTCTGCCCAAAACTTGCAGCTTTGTTCTACCTCGGTGTTGTTGACAATATTCCTCTTGCCTTTGTCACGCACTGGTATGTTTACCTCTGCTACTGCTACTCTCCTGGGTGCTGCTTCGCTAACCATTCCATAGTGATGCTAACCAGTTCATTGGGCCTGGAGAAGTCGTAGAAATATCTCCATGGGTATTCCTCCACCCAATTACATGCCTCGTGGATCCACTGAAATTGTACTCTCGCGCAATGATCTTTCACAATACAGTGCAGGTCATACGGATTGAAGCTTTGGGCATTGAATGGATATTTCTTGATCTCCTCTACTTTGACATCCGCATGCTTGAAATTTTGTATCTCATATAACCCGATCTACAACAGAAGAGCATGCCAAGGTGCCTTCTTCTTCCGGTGCAGCCTAGCTGACAATCCTACCGAGATGTGGTATGATACTTCCTACATGACAAGCTTGTCCAAGGAAAACTTCGGTAAAACATGTGAAGGCTTCTCCGCATTGTACATCCATATGAAGGTGTTGAACGATGAGGCATACCAATTTTCTATATCAATCAGTGCCTCCATTGTTGCCTTCGACATGCAAGGTGGATCCTGCTCAGATATCATCTTGTACACCAGGGTGACAAAATGATCTAACAGTTGTGTGATGACTCCTCTAAAGCTGCATTCAGACAACATTTTACAATAAGTGTTCACTAAGGTCTCCTCCGATGTCCATGCCCACTTCAAGCCCAGGAACTCTTGATAGGCATAGATTGCATCCAAGATGTAAGTGAACATGTAGATTTCTACTTGTTGACCTTTGAGCAGCTTTCGAGCTCTTGTTACCTATTCCTTCAGCCTGTGAGCCAACATGTCGAACCAGTTGCATGCTTTCCCTGTACTAGTCAGTTGGTCCAACACGATCACCCAACTCTATGGGAAGGTTTCTATGCTCTCTTGGCCATACAGGTGACATGAAAATATGACCAAGTATTGATATGCCTTCCGCAGTTTCTTTGTCTTGTAAACCTGGTTGGGTGTCATCCTGAATTTGGTCGGCTCCCTTACCCAGTTCTTCAAGATATCCCTAGAGTTGGCATTGTTGTTGGGTATGTTGAAGGGTGTCTCGATGGTGATCATTTCCTTCAACATATGGTGCATTTGATCATAATCATGTGCCCTGAAGGTAGAAATCTTCGTGCTGCTCACACTAATCAATCATCATCTCGGGATCAATGCGCGAGATGATCCAATGTACCATGTCCGCGAATGGGAACACAGGATACATGCATGCAATCCAATACAAGCCAAACTTGTGAATGTTCACATAGACTTGGCAGTCTTCGAGGTCTTCCCCAAATGTGCCTGCAAATGCATCATTGACCTCTTACCATTTCCGCTTGATGTCCTTGTCTACAAGCAGCTTGGTGTCTTCATAGATCGGAAAAGTTGTAGACACTTGCTCAACTGTTGCTCCATTTGCGCTTTCGTCAGTGTTCTTTGATCCTGCTCTCTTGGAGGCCATTGATCCTGAACTACTAAGAGGCAGACGAACACCTACTAGATCTTGAGACATGGTGACATGCATGGAAATAAATATGTCAAGTAAAACCAAAGCGAACTTGAGGAACGACATGCAACATACCTGGGGGTTGACTAGCAAGGATTGCACATTTCTTCCTGGGAGGTCGGGAGACTGGTTCCTAGAACTACACAAAAGGAATTCCGGACTACTGGGAGGTTGGTTGGCTACTAGAATTGTGCAATGCGCAATCCAAACTGGCCTACTGGCTACTGGGATTATGCAATGCGCAATTCCAGCTAGTTAGGGTTGCAGGCCTAGTGACTGTATTGCGCAATTTTCTGGGCCAGCAGTCACTACCTCTTAGAATTACTCAATACAATACTGGAGGACAGTCACTGGGCAAAAATGTGAATTTTCTGGGAGGAAGGCAAAGCCTTCCCTCTCAAGATTATGCAATGTTGTTTTGGTGAGGCAAAGTCTAGGTAAAATTTGCCCAGACCTGCCGACGGGCAACTGAAAGCAAATGGGGATGTGAATACATGGTGATCGTGAATGCAAACAATGAATGCAAGATTCAGAAAATGGAACAACATGCATGTGTGTGAAGCGATTCGTCGACATGGCGACCGTTCGTGCAAAATAGTGTCATGCATGCAACATCAGTGAGATGCTAACGAAAACTGAAATGGTGCTACTACAAGCTAATATGCATGGAAATGAGAGCAAGCATTCAAAAAAATAAAGATGATAGCACTCACATAAGCCAAAACACAAAAAGCGACAGAAATGTTGCAAAAGACACTTTAAGCGGACTTACCCGGAAATCACTGAGTTGGATGTGTTGTGGGATGTCAGAGCTCCAAGATTGATGTGAAGAGGTGAGCTCTAAAGCGTCAAATAAATAAGTATGAGGCTGATGACGCGCATGCCACAAATATAGGAAAAAGTGACACTTGGAGGAAAGATTCTAAAACAATCTTTGCATGTAACCTCCAGTTACTAAAAATAGCTCCCTAAACTATAGGGATGTTTTTTGCATGTTGTTTTTCCTATTTCGGGAAAAAGTAACCCATGCATGCAAATCAAGTTTTCTCGGTCCCAGGTGGAATCGTTCAACTGGATGGCACATGCAATAACATACCTGACTGAGGGTAACTTTTTCGTAGTTTTTGGGAGGAAGATGGGATGGTTGCCTAGAGCGATTGCGCAATTTCTGGGCTGACCAACTAACTGCTGCCCAGGATTGCGCAATTTCTAGGCTGAGCAATCATGCTGGGCCAAATTGCGTAGTTTTCACTGGGAATGTTGACAGGTAGGATTGCGCAGTTTCTGAGCCTAGCAGGCTGCCAGTTAGGATTGCCAATTTCTAGAGGGAAGACTGGTTCCCCTCTAGAATTGTGCAATTTATTGAGGGAGATGCTTAGCCTATAGCTGGACAAAGTCCGGAGAAACAACTTGTGAGGGGAGTGAAGCAAGCTATCATGCACAGGCTGGAAATTTGCTAGAAAATCATTGAAGCTCATGTACTTGACAGTGCAAGACATGTTGATGAGGATTTAATTCTAATACTAAACATATATAGCCCAAATACTATTTCTTACAGTCATTTTTGGAAGATGGACAGTTGAAGTTGGAAAATATACACACTAGATATAATCCAACAGATATGTTAACAAAGACGGTAACTAGGGATAAACTAAGTTTTTGCTCAGTTTAAATTGGTCTTCAAGTATGATGGTAAATATGAGAAATAACTATTTCCAAGTGGAAGAATTATCTATCAAGTGAATTAGTGGTGGAGCTTCTATAATCAATCTCCAAGTGGGAGATTGTTGGGTGTGGAGCCTAATTATCTTCATGATTCAAAGGTCCTTTTTCAACTGTGTTTGGAACCCACTCCCTGATCGGGGGGTGTGTGAGGGGGCTTTCCACCCCACTATTGTTGCCAGGGGGGTCCAGTAGGGTGGGGGGGGGGGCGGAGGCAACACTCTTTTTAGCTGGGGCAGTGCCCTTGAAAGCAAAATTTAGAGAAAATGTTCCTTTTAAAATATTATAATTTTGTAGTCAATTTGGGTTGTTCATTGGGAAAAATATATGATGGTAAAAGTTATGTTAATTTAGGTTTTTTTTCCCTATAAGGAATCCCTCGATTTATATGAGTGAATTGTATTACAGTTGTGTATTATTATGTGTGAGAAAAAGAGAGGAGATGGTGTGAGAGAGAAGAGGAATTTAAAGCAGAGTTATTGTAGGTTGTATCCCTTCAATATGTTGGATAATATAAAAGGAAGGGCTAGTTGTCTCTCCATGGATGTAGCCCAAATTGGGTGAACCACATATATATGTGTCTCTCTTGTTTTATTATTTTCTGTATTTGTGTTTTCGCAATATTCTATGTGTTTTATTGTTCTATTATGTAATTTCTAACAGGACCATCTTCAATGTGTGACTCTATTGGAACAACTTGTGAGAGATCGCCGTGATGAGAGGAATGAAATCATTGGTTTCGTGAACGATCTCTAGCATAACCAATGGCACATAATGGACATATTGGGTGCAATGTAACATAGCCAAAAATGATTTCATGAGAGGCTAGACCGTGTAAAAGGCAAAATGGCACATATGGAGGGGCATGCCCAAGAGATGTTTTGTCCTCCTCGGCCACCAGGCAATGGCTTGGATATCCCTGATCCAAGTAATTTATTAGATCAAGGATGACAATCAGGTGTTTTTTGGTTCTTGGGATATTCTGGTATTTTTGGGTTATATGTATGTGGTCTCTTAGTTTTCCTATGTTGATGATTGTGTTCTTTTGCTTCTATCTTCTAGCCAACAAGTCTTGTAGGAATCAGGTCGGGAGTATTTTGACTATAAGCTCTACATGATGTATCTTTAACATGATTAAATAGAAAGTCTTGATTCATCAAAAAAAAAATGTTTTATCCTAAATGGGGTGACTCAAGATGTGTGATGGGGTGAAAGTGACAAGATCGTTGTCACTTAAAGTTATGATCAAATGAGACATGTATGCCACCATTCATAATGTGTATGTTACATGAGGTGTGTGAGAGGCACTGCCATGTAAGGTTGTTAATGATATTTAATCAGTGCTCATCAATTCCTACTTGTGATCATAAACTTGGTGGGCTGGCAATTTGTAATGCAAAGTTTCTGGATGGATTTGAGTTCCAGTTCATTATCGTGCTTTTTATACCTTGCTTTGTGATGTTAACCCTAATTATCTCCTATAGGTCCAATTTTGGCTTTCAAAATTCTCTTATTTAGCTTGGGAAACTTGTATCTTTATTTGTGAGTGGCTCAGCTAGCTATGTCGGACTTTGCTTGCTAGTTATTTTTGTGTTAGTTGGGGGTTTGTGTTAAGAGGAGGTGCATTCCTCTCTATTACCACAGTGGTTTTTGGAAGGCTTGGATGTTTCTTGTTCATTTCTTAGGTTTGGATATTACCACTTTCCATGGGTGTTTTCTCCCTTGGCCTTGGCTCTTCTGTGTGGGTGCTCAAGCTTACTTGATTTTAGTTTTTCCTCATCACGTGTTGATGATGACGATATAGAGAACCTTGTATCATCGTGGTTTTAGGGGGAGAGGGTCACCTAGTGATTCATGGTCTCACACTTTTGCCAAGTCTTCAGCTCGTCTCTTCCACATGCAACTTTCTAGAGAGGTTTTATAGGAGCTAAGGGAGTAGGAGGAGGAAATAAAAGTTGAGAGGGACTATCTACTAGACTTGGATATTATCACTATAGTAGCTAATTGGGTGTTGGTTTTTATACGACAAATACCCTCCAAATTTTTTCCTACACTTGAATTTTGGATCCTACAATTTTTTGTTCCAATTTAACCATAGTTGCTTCATGAATGGTTGATGTTTTTCTAAGTTTTCAAGTCTTCTTATGATATTTTCACTGTTGAAGTCACTTTCTTACACATTCATATTTCTTGATGTACTCATAAGCTCATCTTTCTTATGTAATCTCACAATCAATTCCTATCCCTAATAAAAAGCACCACGCAATCCTTGGGGATAATGCTTCCATAGTATTTGGAATTAGTGTCTGCACAATCTATGAAAATGGTGCTTGTTCAGCCTTTATAAATAGTGACTACATAGTTCTTAGAGATACTAATTGCGTAGTTTTCAATGGTAAGAATTGTGAAATTTCTAATCACAGTGTTTGTGAAATCAATAAGGACAATAATTGTGCCATCCATGTCAACATTCAATGTGCAATTGTGATTAACACTCTCTCTCACTCCTAATTGCAATTGTATCATCATTCTAATGAGTTTTTTTAATTCTCATTTATGCGCACCTTTGCCTTCACAAGTGTCGCTTTCACTTTCGTGACTGTCATTTCTTCTTTCTTTCACTTTAACAAGTGTCACTTTTTATTTTTATTCACTCTGGAATGTGTTACTTTAACTTTTTCTAGCTTTTGCAAGTGTTGTTTTCACTTTTTCTTACTGTGGCAAGTGTCACTTTTAACTATTTTCACTCATATACGTGTTACACTTTAGAGAATCACTAAAGGCATCTATAACACAATATTCTATAGTAGTTGATCATATATATCATAAGAATATATTCTAGACACATTCCCATCGCTTAGAGTACTTTCTGGTTGAAATTGACACTCTTGTCATAACTTGTATTCTAGGTGTCACAAAGCTACATTTCAATTGTCGCACTAAGAAATAAGTGTCGCTTTGCTGTTGTTTCAAGGTATACTTGTTGATTTTGGTTAATGAGCATATTTTGGCTTGTTTGCATTCTATCTAAGTGTGATATCACTATTTCAGGACTTGTTTGCATGTCTTGTTCTCCCTTGTCTGATTGACCCCACAATTAGCCATTCAGAGTATTCATTGTCTTTCCAACTTGATAACTCCCTCCTGGAACTACACATTGTTCTGACTTAAGTTACAGTGAAGCATCCTTGCCTCTTGGAAATATGCACTGCAAAGGCACTGCATCCAACGACTTCATGTTAGGTAGTCACAGTGCTCAACCTCTGTCTCTTGCATCTAAAAACTACACAATCCTTCCTCCAATCCAGTCTTCCACCACACATTGTGTAGTCTCAGTCAACAGTCAGGCCTTATTTCCTCCTTGACAAGAATAGAAATGCAATCACTGGGCTTAGTCTTCTCTGAACTATGTGTTTCACAATCATAGTGAGCAATCTTGCCTCACTGCATCATTGTCTCCCTTAACTGCATAGTTTTATCTTCTAGTCTCTCAACCACTGTGAATTGCATAGTCACAATTACTATACATTCATCACTACCTCCTGGAACTGTACATTATGCAATCCCTTAGCCTCCTCCTCAATCTTGCACTTTGTCCCGATTTCAATCATTTAGCTGCTTGAAGAAGTTAGACTAGGAGATTTCTAAATTGATGTCATCTTGTCATGATTGAATTTCATCTACAGGTAATGTATATTGAAATGACATGATTATTCTCAAGGAAGGTGCTAAGGACATCATGTAAAGACACTCTTGTGAAGCTGAAGAGATAAAGATATTATCAAGCAAGTAGATGAAGGGACACTAATCGTGACAGAAGATTCAAGATCAAAATCACAAGGAAGACTCCATATCATCCAGGCTTTGGGAGGATGAAGACGAAACACATGCAAGACTTATCATGAAGATACAAGGGAGGTCAGTAAGGAGAGGCTACAAGAGAGCACTTGTGAAGAAGAAGCAAAAGAAAGAACCAACATGAAGAACATGAATAATCATGGACCATGATAGAATGGTGGCATCTCATGTTGACTTAGAAGGCTCTAACATTGTTCCAAACCCTTTGGAGGGTGAAGTTAACTAACAATAAAAAATCCATCATGAAGAAGATACAAAGATGGTAGCTAGGAGAAAGCCTTTGCCCAGACACATCACAATAAATTTCCATGTCATCAATTCCAATGCATGGCTTCTCCAAGTGTCATCACAAAGTCATATGTGTCAAGGTATCTCACCACATCATTTGTGGAATGTAATTATTGTATTTTCAAAATGAGAAAATGTAAAATTTTTGGAAGACCAAGGGTCCCACATGTAATGTGAAAAGTCACTTGAAATTTCTAGAGTCATTAGAAGTTCAAGAGCTCGTATAGGAATTTGAAAAGCCATAGTAGAATCTCAAGAGTCATGAGGAAGGTCAAGAGTCACATGGGAGGTGGAGAGCCACCTCAGTTGTTATAAATAAACCCTTATAGCTCAATCAAAATACTTTGTACTTTTCACCTTAGCTTCTCTTGTTTGGTATATGAGAGAATATCTTTCTTTGGAGGAGCGAGTCGTGACTTAATGTTCCACTAATATCATGTATCTTATAACTTTCATTTAATATATGAATCTCTTAGGGCCATCATACTTTCATGCATATGTCGTGAATGATTTTAAGAATAACCTTTCCTTATTTGTGATGTATGTTTATGTTAACATATACTAATGAAAATGAACTTTTCCATTGGCTATGGTATGCATTTCGTTGAATATGCATTATTATTTGCTTTTATAATCGTTTTTATCTTGTGAACTATTTTGCAGGTTAATCGATGATTCTTTCCATGCTCTTGTTTGTCTCTTTTAGGATAGTACTATTACTTTTCTTATAAAGGTTCACTCTCTCTTTCCTTGTCATGAAAGTACCTTATATACATTGCAGTTGTATGCCTCACAGTGTCAACTTACTTGTTTATTTCAAAGATTTTTTTATATAATCTCTTATGTTGATAACTGTAGGCAAGTCAAATTCCTAATATTATTGCAACTGGGATTATTATCTAATTGGGGATCCTAATCCAAATGTTGTGAGGTCTAATTGGGATTTCGTATTGGGTACACCCCTTTGGTTGACGTATTTCTAGCACCGTCAATAGTTGGCGCTAGAAGGAGGGCCAGATGACAAGCTGAGCCCATTGATTCTATTTTGAACTTTCATCTTGAACGGTTCATTCCCAAATCATACTCTCGGGGTGTTTTTCTAAGAGATCCAATCTTAAACTTTCACTCCCTATGGAACTAATTTATAACTTGTCTCAAGTAAAGTTTGATAGTGAGTGTGGAGTATTCATAGCCAAACATCCATCTCAATTCCTTAAGTTGTGTGATCTTAGTGAAGTGTATTTTGAAGATGTTGCTTGTAAATTATTCACCCTTACTCTCGAAGGTTGAGTTAAACTATGGTGTCATACCTTACCATCTTCTTCAATTCATTCCTTTGAAAAACTCTTCAAGGAGCCTCATCAAGCCTTTGATGGGTATGATTACTGAGATGTTTATAAAAGAAATAATCAATTTATATAATAAAGTCTAATGAAACAATAGAGGATTTTTCCAATAGATGTCTTCACCTATGTTATGAGTTTCCCGAAGAAGCTGTGGATTGGTATTTCTTTAAAGAAAAGTTTCCACATTTGGTTCAAATCTCCTTGAAACAATTTTAATTTGAACCCTTGGTTGATTGTCCTCTCCCAACTTCTATTGATTATGAGACACCTCTAAAACCTGAGGAGGAACCTACTATCTCTTTTGTTCCATGTCCTTCTCCTTTTTAATTTCATAACATGGAGGTCTCTAGTACTTTGGTTCAAGTTGTGAAATCTGGAAATCAAATTGATGATCCATTCAACCCATCCTCATTTTATCTTCCTAGTCGATACTCTACACTCAATCAACCTAAGGTGAATATGGATCCCTTGATTCCTAGTTCTAATATTGAACCCAATCTTATAGAAAGTATTGCTTCTTTTAGGGACACCTTTCATACTTGATCATTTACACATCATGACGCTTTGTGCCTTGATTTGTATGATCAATCCGCTCCATTATCTAATTCTCTAGAAGCTCTTGATTTTCAATTTCCTGGTCCAAATGGTGATCGGGTACAAGGTGGTCACATTCCATAGGTGGAGGAGCAAGAGTGTGTAGATTATTTTAATATTTTTTCCTCTTTCAAAGTCCTCTATGTCAATATAGTGTTCCTTCACTCTTGTCTTATTTAGAATCTAGTGATTTCGACAGTCAATCAAAATAAATCAAGATGTTTAATCAATATCAACCCTTAGGCAATCATCATTTTGATGAACGTGACTCCATTGATGTGCATGGTGATGATTTCCTGGGAACATCGGCTAATCTTTTGATTTCTCAAGAAGATTTTATTATGGACACTTCTTATTCAACCTACCATCCCTTGTGTCTTATTGCTTGTAATGGACTAACTCATGATGAATATATGTCATGATCTTCAATTTTTCCAACTGATGCGCAAAATTTTGAATTGACACAAGGTATTGAGGTCATCCATTATTAACAAGATAACAAAGAAATTATTGAACATATGTCCCATGCTTTTCAAATTCCAGTTTTTCATGAAGATAACTCTTCAAATCGAGCTTCTCATGAGATTTCTCTTATCTATCCATTTTTAGATTTGCAATTAGAGGAATCTTAGGATCTGGGTAACCTGTTTGTTGAGGTTAGCAAATATGATCAAACCAATGAGTAGATGGTTGGTATGCGGATGATAGTGATATTGTTATAACTGGTATTAATTGTCCACATATTGTGCACAATCTAACTCAACGCTAAAATTGTAAGTATCCAATATTTCAGAGCTCTGGGACTTGTCTGCAAGTTGAGTCACTTCAAATCTCATTGATAGTTATGTCAGGTTCTCACAGTCCTAATGAGATCCACGAACTATGTCATATTTGGATTTTTTCGCAAAATTCTTTTCTCCATAACTTTTCACTAGATGCAAACTCATTCTTCATAAATTTTGGATTTTCTGAGAATTTTTTTCTACTTTTCAAGATTGGGTTCCTAATCAGATAAAGGAATCAATTAATTTATCTTCATGTAAACCTATTGCATTGAACTTGGGAATGGAATACACATCTTTCATGGATGCAAATAGTTATGAAGCTAAACATTTTGATTATATTAACAAAGATTATCATTGGCCAAAGGATTCACATCTATCAAATGCCCCCAAAAATTATCATATCCTAGTCATTCTTGTGAACATTCTGATGTTAATCATTTTCCTTTTGGCATAATCTCTCCTCTTGAGTGTTAGTGAATGCTTAAGTTATTTGGTGAATCAAATTCCTCTTCCTTACATATTAATGTCCCAATTCGATACAAAGGTTGAATTTGTTTCAGCACATGTTGATCCATTGTATCCTGATTGGTTGCCCATATTTTCAATACTAGCATCCATCTTTAATTCTTCTAATCAAATACAAGATAGTGATTTTTTGTATTCAATTTTTCAAGAGAAAGATTATATTATTCAAATCATTTGTGAAGCTATTCAAATCGATCCATCTCCATGTTCAAATAATGGAGAATCTTATGACTTAACCAACCCTTCTAATCATAATACTGGACTTAACACCTATTTTTTGAATAATCATTTTCCCACTATTGTATTTAATGATAATTATTTTTCATTTGTTGGTCCCATCAAGGCCATGAATTATTTTGATTCATCATTTCACTATTCAGATACTTGTCAGATAGTTGAAGGACTTCAGTCGTGGCTGATGGTTATGTCAAGTCTCCATAATCTCGACAAGGCTACTGAGATCATATTATCTCTTCCTTGCAATATTCTCCCCGTAATTCAAATGCATTAATTGAAAGTTCATTGTTTCAAGAATTTCAAGGATTTCAAGAGGACTATTTTGAATTCCATGCTTGAATCTATGATTGGCTAGAAATTTCTTACTTAGGAAGATTTGTTGCTAATAATAAGTTTCGATCTTTCATATTGTTTTGTTAAGGATGATGACACACATGAGGGTGCACTCACAATACGCTTTCAAGGATTGTATGATTGTTGTTCTAATCAAAAAGGTAAGGTTGCAAGCTGGTTAAAGCCAATTGTTATGACACATCTTTCTGTGTCTATGCAAGACCTTCGATTTCTTGTGTGAGATATTCAAGTTGTTATCTTTTCTTTTGCACATTATTTTATATGGCTTTTAATTGATTGTATCTTTCCACTTGCAATTCGGGAGAAAATTCAATGGTTGCATTGGAAATTTCACTTCACTTAGTCCCGACCTGTCATCATTTTAGTTTTATTTTGCATTGCATGGACCTTGAATTTTCCTTCACATCTAGTTTTTGCATTTTCTTTGTCTCTTGTTTCATGTCTTGCATGCTGCCTTTATTTTAAGTTTTGTGTTTTCTTTATTCTTTCACTTTTTATTTTCTTGTCATGTCCTTCCTTTCATATTTCATTTAATAATACTATGCATCAAAATTTCTCTTGCCTAGCTCAAGAGAACAACGTGGAAAACTTTAAAAGGGAAATTGTGATGACGAGCAACTTTTCGCCAATCTGTTTTCCTCTTCTTTGTTTGGGTCTATATATATATTTTAAATTCAATTATGTCTAAATGGAAAATATGATCCATTCGAACAGAAATCCATGAGAAGAACCATGATGCCTATATCTATTGTATAATATTGATTCCTTCACTGGTATGGTAATTGAATGGAGTTTTGCTTGCCTATCCAATCAAGTAGAGAAGGTAAAGGATAACACTAACGTGAGCATTTTAATTTCAGAGGTATATAAGAGACTCTAAAGGAATAACCTTTATTTATCTCAATAATTCAGGACTTCTCTTCCACCTTGGCAATGTAAACATTGATAAAATTCCAATGAGCATATTGAAAATAAAATAAAGAGTGAAAGAAGATAAAGTCTTCCTACGCAGATAGGTGAAGCAAGTAACTTCGTCGAGGTATAGAACAGGCTTGTTGGCAACAAATCAATGCTTTTTTTTCTCAAGTGACTCCATCGGGGTACTGAACAAGCGTGTTGGTGGCAGAGAAAAACCAGAGATGGAACTAAAATTTTAACCATCTTAAACTCATGAATATATACTGTCATTTTCCCTGATCAAAACAATTGAGATATGTTAAGCCTTGTAAATGTGTCTAGCCGAGAAACGGGATAAGAGAGACTATACTTATAACCAAGATAAATGGGGAAGCTAAGGTGGTCCACACATTGAATCAATACTTCCAGAAAGAGTAATACTTTGTTCTCGAAGATATACTTAAATAAAGAAGTTGGAGTTCTTCCAGTGTGTCTTCAAGTGTTGTCGTTGTGAAAAACACACTCCAAAATTTTGCTTACACTTGAATTTTGGAATTTACTTATGATCCTATGATTTATTTCCAAGTTAATCATAGTTTCTTCATTAATGGTTGATGTTTTACTAAGTGTTCAAGCCTTCTTCTGAGATTTTCACTGTCAAAGTCACTTTCTTACACATGCATAGTTCTTGATGTATTCATAAGTTCAAATTTCATATGCAAGCTCGGCAATCAATGTCTATCACCAATAACAAGCATTGAATGGCCCTTGAGGATAATGCTTGCGTAGTCCTTGGAATTATTGTTTGCGCAATATTTGAAAACAGTGCTTGTGCAACCTCTAGAATAAGTGACTGCACAATTCTTAGAGATGTTGATTGTGTTGTTCTTAGTGATAGGCATTGCGCAATTTTTTATGATAGTGTTTGTGTAATCAATAAGGACATTTTTTATTCCATCCATGTCAACATTCAGTGCACAACCTCGATTGACAATCTCTCCCACTCCTAATTGCAATTGTATCATTATTCCAGTGAGTTTTCTCAATTGTCGCTTTTGCGCACCTTTGATTTCATAAGTGTTTCTTTCACTTTTGTGACTATTTTTTCTTCTTTATTTCACTTTAAAAAGTGTCACTTTTGCTTTTTATTCACTCTGGCATGTGTCGTTTTCAATTTTTCTTACTATCACAAGTGTCGCTTTTAACTGTTTTCACTCCTACATGTGTAACAGTTTGCTACATCACTAGAGGCAGCACTAACTCACTCTTTTGCATTAGAATATCATATATATCATAATAATATTTTCTAGACACATTCTCGTAGCTTAGCATACTTTCTAGTTGCATTTGACACTCTTGATTGGCTTGTGTCACAAAGCTACGTTTCAATTGTCACACTTAGAAATAAGTGTCGCTTTGTTATCGTTTCAAGGTATGCTTGTTTATTTTGGGTACTAAGCATCCTATTGGCTTGTGTTCATGTTATCTAATTGTGAGATAGTTATTTGAGGACTTGTTTGCATGTCTTGTTCTCTCTCTTCTTTGACTAATCCTGCACTTAGTCATTTTCAGAGCATTCACTATCTTTACAACTTGCTAACTCCCTCCTGGAACTGCACACTACACAGTATTAAGTTATAGTGAAGCATCCTTGCCTCTTAGAACTGCACACTATGCAGTCACTGCCTCCAAGGACTACACATTGCATAGTCACAATGCTTAGTCTTTGCCTCTTACATCTAAAAAATCGCACAATACTTCCTCCCAGACAGTCTTCCACTTCACACTCCATAATATCAGTGAACAGTCAGGCTTCACTACCTCATTGACTTGCATAACTACACAATCACTTGGCTTAGTCTTCCCTTAACTATGGATTGTGCAATCACAGTGAGAAAGCCTAACTCACTACATCATTGTCTCCCTCAATTGAGTAGTTCTATCTTATAGTCTCTCAGCCACTTGCACAATGCATAGTCACAATGACTATACCTTCATCACTACCTCCTAGAATTGTGCACTTCACAATCCCTTAGAATATTCCCCAATCCTGCACTCTGTCCCAAGTTTAATCAGTGAACTGCTTGAAGAATTTAAACTAGGATATTTTTGGACTGATGTTGTCTTATCATGAGTGAATTTCATCTGCAAGTATTGTATCTTGACATGACAGGATGATGCTTAAGGAGGATGCTATGGAGATCATGCAAGAAACTCTTTTTAAGTTGAAGAGACAAAGATAATATCAAGCAAGATGATGAAGGGGCATTAGATCATGACGGAAGATTGAAGATCAAAATCACAAGGAAGACTCCATATCATCCAAGCTTTGGGAGGATGAAGATGAAACACATGCAATATTTATCATGAAGATACAAGGGAGCTCACTAAGGAGAGAATACAAGAGAGCACTTGTGAAGAAGGAGAAAAAGAAAGAACCATCATGAAGGACATGAAGAAATCTTGGACCATGATAGAATGTTGGCATCTCATGTTGACTTGGAAGGTTCTAGAATTATTCTAAACACTTTGGAGGGTGAAGATAAAGAGCATGCAAAGATCCGTCATGAAGAATATATAAAGATGGCAGCTAGGAGAAAGGCTTTTCCCAGACACATCACAATGAAGTTCCATGCCATCAATGCCAAGTCATGGCTTCTCCAGTGTCATCAATAAGTCATATATGTCAATGTATCTCACTACATCATTTGTGGAATGCAATTATTATATTTTTAAAAATGAGAAAATGTAAAATGTGTGGAAGACCAAGGGTCCCACACGGAACGTGAAAAGTCACTTGAAAGTCAAATCATTAGAAGTTGAAAAGGTCATATAGGAATTTTAAAAGTCATAGTAGAAGCTCAAGAGTCATGATGGAGGTCAAAAGTCACATGGGAGATGGAGAGTCACCTCATTTGTTATAAGTAAACCCTCATAACTAAAGAAAAATACTTTAGACTTTGGATATTTCACCTTGGCTTCTCTAGTTTTGCATAGGAGAGAAGATATTTCTTTAAAGGAGCAAGTGGTGACTTAATATTCCACTATTAGCACTAGTGTGGTAACATTGTAAATGTGTATCATGGCACTTTCAGTTAATATATCAAGCTCTCATAGCCATCAAACTTTCATGCATATGTCATGAATGATTCTAAGACTATTCTTTAATTATTTGCAATGATTTTTATGTTAACACAGACTAATGAAAAGGTATTATTTCGCTACCTTTCGTATGCATCTCATTGAATGTTTGTTTTTATTTGCTTTTATCATCATTATTATCTTGTGAATTACTTTACACGTTAATCAACGATTTCTGTGTCTCTTTTAGGATAATACTATTACTTTTATTCTAGAGGCTCAATCTCTCTTTCCTTGCCATGGAATTACCTTATATATAATGCAAGTGTATGCCTTACAGTGTAAACTTACTTGCTTATTTCAAAGATTTTTTGTATAATCTCTTATGATGATAATTGTAGCTAAGGAAAATTCCTAATATTATGGCAATCGGCCCTATTATCTAATTGGGTCTCCTACTCCAAATGATGTGAGCTCTAGTTGGGACTTCATATCAAGGAAATTCCCTTGGTTGACGGATTTCCATCATCGTACAGGTGCTTGATACAGGCCATTCTGAAGGGTGCCTAAACCAATATTTGCACATTGTGGACCTTTATTGGCAACTGAAATTGCTCCTAAGAAAGGTCCTAATGGAAGGGAATGATGTGAATGATGAAATATGGTTGATGTTACATAAGCTTAAATTGTACTTTAAAGGCAGAGACAACTACTTGGCATGGGTGGAGACTGTTATTATGCATAGAAAGGGACGTACTCCAAACAGTCCAGTTGACCCGATGCCTATTGAAATGGACATTTTCACCTCTTCGAGGCTACTATTATGCATAGAAAGGGACTTTCTCTAACAATTAAGCTCACCTAATGGCCATTGAGATGGGAAATTCCACCTCTTCTTAATTTGTTAGGATTTCTTGTGTTTGTTTGATATTTTACATTGTTTGTGCTTATGAGGGCTATTAATTTATGTATGATTATCATGGTAGAAATTATGGTTGACATACCTTGGCCTTGCTCTCTTTTTGTTATTTTATGGTAGTTAGCTCATTAATGGACAAAGGATCTTCTATTTTGCTAATGGTCTAGTTTCCTAGCGATAAACCAAAAACATTCAAATATCGAGACTTAATTATCCAAAAACAAAAACCAAAAAAGTCTAAAACTCTAATTCATTTCACATTATAAAATTATTATATTTATTATAAATATTAATATTAAAAAACTAAGCATTTTATAAATATGATAATGTTAATATTAAAAATAGGTTTAAAATAAATATAAAAATAAAATAAAATAAAGAATCCTTTATGGTATAAACAGGAAGTTTGCATGTGGCTAGATTATAATTTTTAAACTAAATTATTATTAAAAAAAAATAAAATAATATAAGTTTCAAATTAAATTGTTAATCATTAAAATAAATTAATTAAAATTTATAAATAATTAGGGTGGATTAGATTTTAATAAAATTATTTCTGATAGAATATATTTAATTAAAGTTCATTATATCTAATAATGTTTTTCATTAATTATAATTTTAATATAGTCAAATATTGCTAATCATAAATAATGAATCATATTTTTCTGCCTTCAAAAACCTTCACTAACCCAACCCTTCACACTCAAATTGCATAAGGTTTTTCCTCCATGATCCTAGATTGTATCCTTAATCCTCTAACAACTGGTCATCCTTGTCAACCTATCATGGGCAATTCTTGACGATCAAGAACTCTTTTCAGAAGGGGAAGTAACGGAAAGATAAGAAGAAGCACAAGGGACACGTCGGAAATCCATACTCCAAGGCCACATAAGCCATATTTTATGAGGGGAAGGACCAAATTTAAGGTTTAAGGGGGTGTTGGAGGATTGGAAGGTGCCTTTAGACTTGGGACGAGAGGTGGAAGTGGGTGGTTTGCAGGTATTGGTGAAGTTAATCACTTTTCTTTCTAGGCTCTTAGAGGTTGCAAGCCTAATGGGGTTGTATATGTTGTTGATCTTATCATTAAACATTCACCGGGTAGTAGGGAACCCCAAAAAAAGGGCTCTCAAGAACCTAATCCAATCAATTAGGTTGGATATTGTTATGCTTAAGGAGACTATGAGCTCTGATGAAAATTTGACATCCTCTCTTTCTTTTTTTTAGTTCAGTGGATTTTTTGTTCTTAGGATCCTTGAGGAATATCTGGTGGTCTCTTATTGGGGTGGGGACCGGTAATACTACCTCGTAGCACACAATGCACTTAAGAAAGTTTAGTCCTGGAGGGTTATACCTATCAAAAGCAGTGATATTTTTCCTTAATTAATGTTTACAGACCATATCAGAATGAACAGGTTTTTTGGGAATAATTTTGTGTGCCAAGGTTACTGCACAACCCCTTGTGCATTGTAGGCATATACTTAAATTTTATCATGTCTGATAGGGAGAAATGGAGGCACAACTCGAGGGAAGACCTATTAGCTCCCTTCTTTAGCCAAATGTTCGAAGATTCAAGACTAGTTGATGTCGAGTGACTCCCAATAAGGCCAACTTAGAAATATAAATGGGTCAGAAATAAAGGAATATGTAAGAAACTCGTTCCTAGTGGTGGAAGATCTATTGACAAATTTTAGTCATTATTGAAGTTGGATCATGGACCCTTCAGTGTGCCTTTCATACCATTCCCTTATCTACCATAAGCTAGGGAAGTCGAGGGAAAAGAAAATATCGCCTTTCAAGTTCAACTCATATTGGCTAGAGGATAACAACTTCATGAAACTAGTCTACTCTACCTAAAAGCCTATAGACCTTGTTGTTCATGCATCAACAATGTCACAATTTTTTAATTCCCTTTGTCTCCTCAAATAAGCAGTGAAAAATTAAGACACACAAAAAAAGAAGAGACAATACCAGGAGTTGAACTCCCTGGAATCTGAAATCTTAACTCTGAGTAGGTGTCGCCACTTAGAAATACTCTCAAAAAAAAAAGAGAGTTGGTGATTTTAAAGGAAATATTATTGGATTTCAAGGAGGTAACATGGAGGCTTAGAAGCATAGCTATATGGTTGGCTCAAGGGGATAGAAACACTCATTTTTTCCACAATTTTTCTAAACAATGATAAGTGGTGACCATGATCAGGGACTTAGCTGGAACAACTATCTCCACTCAAGAGGTTTTGAGAAAGCAAGGGTACCAATTATTTCATGATCTCTTTCAATAACTAGAGGTTAATAGACTTGAAGCACAAATGAAAGTCATTTAGCACTTCCCAAGGATGTTTATGGAAGAGTCCAATCGAATATTATTTGAACCAATTATAGAAAAGGAAAGATTGGGAGTCTTGTGCAAGGCAAAGAAAGATAAGAGCTTCGGGCTTGACAACTAGAAAACATATTTTTACCTAACCTTCTTTGATATTCTAGAAAAGGGTCTAGTTCAAGGCTTAAAGGAGACTCAAGTTACAATTCGAATTTCAAGAGTGATAAATTTGTTGTTTATATCCCTCATCCCAAAAAACTCGAAGCTAGGTTCATTTTCAAATTTCTTTCCCATCTTGATATGTAATGTCCTCTACAAGATTAATGCCAAAATATTGGCAAATAGACCAAGAGGTGACTTATCCCAAGGAATTTTGCGAGAATGGTTTGGGTTACTTTTTTATTTCCAAATACTAGATGCCATATGAACAACACAAGAGGGTCTACATTGTATGAAAACAAAGATAATTTTGGCATTGGTCTTAAAGTCGGATCTAGTGAAAACTTATGACCAAGTAAATTGTATTTTCCTACATCTAATTTTGCTACAAATTGGCCTTTCCTTGGAAGTTACAAATTGGATTATGACCTCAATCACAGCAAGCTTCGCGGTCCTGGTAAATGGTGAACCTACAAATTTTTTCAAGGCTACGTGTGGGGTTAGACAAGGCTTTCCACTCTCACCTTTCCTATTCCTTCTAACTACAGAGGCTTTGACTTTTTTACTAAAGGATGCAAAGAGAAGCGGAAAACTGAACGGCATTCATATTACAACTCTTATCAAATTACTTCAACTATTGTTTATGGATGATGTACTCATTTTTTGTAATGGATCTTGTGAGGAGTGGAGTGTTATAAGTGATATCCTTGATTTTTTTTATGATGCTTTATGGATGGAAATCAACAATACCAAATTCTTTATTTTCCACAATAACATTTATGATCACCTTTTGCAAGACATCAGAGACTTTTTACCCTTTCAGTTTTCCCTTTTGGACTTAGGTTTTAAATATTTAGGGTAACACTTCAAAACTAACAATTACATATTTGCATATTGGAATTGGCTAGTAACGAAGGTTGAAGACAGGATTTCCAACCGAAGAAATAGGTGGCTCACCTTGATTGGCTGACTAATCCTGGTCAAATCTGTTTTGGAAGGAATTCCAATATACTATATGTCCCTGGATGAGGTTTCCAAAATGGTTCTAGAGAAAATACAAAACTTGTATTTATCTTTCCTATGGAAGGGAAGCAGAGGATATTGGTTCCATCTCGCAATATAGGAAATGTTAACCAAACCAAAGAAGGGAGGTGGATAGGGATTGTGGAATATATTCTCATTTTAAAAACATATTGTGGCTAGAAGTCTTTGGAGGTGTATGTTTAACTCGAGCCTCTGGGGTTTACTTATAAGAGAAAAGCACTAAAAAAATCAAGTGGTGTTGGATTCGTTAAGGTTAGGGAACAAGACAGGACAAGGGGGATGAAATGTACGAAAATCTCTAATGGTTGCATACCCCTTAATCAAAAATAACATGGCGCGGAAGCAAGTTGGTGATGTTCAAAAGACGAGCCTCATTTATAAACTTGGATCTTCAGGGATGAAGTGACACATCCCTTCTAAAATCTAGCATTAACCCTCAAATTTAAAGGTCTCAATATTATGCTTCCCAAGATGTATCTAGTAGCAGACAACAAACTTAGTTTTCAGCACACAACTTGGGTCTCTGCGGGAGGCTAGCTGCCAAATGAGAGGACCTCACACAATCCTTAACACTTAATGGAATCACACTGAAGGGTAGTGTAGACAGGTTGGTGTGGACTTGCAATAAATAAAATGGCACGATCATAGCTAAATTGGCCTATGAGGTTTAGGAGAACCCTTAACAAGTCCTAATAATTTTTAGGTGGTAGAAACTAATTTGGAAGTGGTAATGTCCTTTGAAGATCATGTTGTTTATTTGGTTGGTCCTAAATAAAAAAATCTTACTCATGACAATCTACAAAAGATAGGATGGGTAGGGGCTAATTGGTGTGTACTCTACATAAAATAACCAGAGAGCATGGATCAACTTTACTCGTTGTGTATCTTTTCACTATCAATTTAGCACAACATACAATTTGATTTGGCTTTTTGGGGAATCTAGGAGGGTTAATCACTAACATATTACTAAATAATTGGCTCACCTCTCCTCTACTTTCCTCCTTTTCTTTTTTGCATTTTTAGTGATTTGGAACATTAGGTTAACAAGGAATGGTGTCATATTTGAAGATTTGATGACCAACCAGGTCACATTGGTCCATAAAATTAAACAAAGTTTTGAAGAGTTGAAGGATGATCGTTGACTGAAGCCATCCCAGATCCCAGTGCAACCTACAATCGTCCAAAGTTTCGCCTGGGTATTTTTTGATGGTGTCAAAAGGATGTCCCCGACATATGTAGTATCAATATTCTTCTCTTATGCAAACCTGACCATCCATTCTCTATCAGACTGGGTTTAGGTATGAGGTCAAACAACAAAGCTGAGTTGGTGGCCTTATGGTACACACTACACTTTTCCCAATAATACAATATAAAGAGTTTGCAGGTTTTGGTGATTCTTGTGTAGCCATTAACTGGCTAAAAGGTGCAAGCACAATAAACAAACTTCATATTTCACCCTGAAAACAAAGGATTCAGCAGCTACAGGAGTTCTTTGAATATCTACAAATCCAAAACATCCAATGAGAACGTAAGAGTAAGGCTGAATTTCTCTCCAAAAGGGCATTTTTTCTCATGGCCAATCAAGGAGAGATCATCAAATCCACTCCCACTAACACTTATGAGTCCTCATTTTCCATCTACTAAGTTAGAAGGTTAATTGTTGGGGACAAGGATATATTAGGGTTTTTTCCCTTTTCAAGACTTGTCTTAGGTTTACACCTGACTTCTTAGTATCATTATTGTTTGCCTAAACTTTCATTATGTATACATTGATTCAATGAATAACAAGTATATAGTTTTTTTTTCGCGGGAAGAAATAATGAATCATAAGTAATTATAATAGACTATAATTATTACGATGGATTATAAATAATCATAAAGAATAAAACCATATAACTATGGTAAATGATGATCGACTATTATTAATAGTGGACTTATAATTACTAAATTATAATTTATTATTAATTTTAAGAGGGTTTAAATAATTAATATAATTTTTAAATGATATTTGTAATTACGCCGAGAGGTGCTTTCCAACCCAATATGGTAGAGATGTAATTTCCTATCGTGTCCTCTCATGTTTAACATTTTGACTTGGTCAAGTTGTAATGTCCTATCGTGTCTTGTTTAACATTGTTATGTCCTATCATGTCTTGTTTAACATTTTGACTTGATCAATTAACATTAAAATTAAATTAAACAAATTTGAGAACCCATGGTTTTCCCATGGTATTTTTAACCCATGTTTTTCCATGGTATTATTCTCTAATGTAGCCTATTTAAACTATGGCATAATGGTTTTTAAAAATCACAATTTTCCAATTTTACCCAATTTACAATCTATGATTAAATATTAGTTTCTTCATTTTTACCCTATCTATTTGCCCAACAAGTTTTATTTGGTTACAGAGTAGAAGAGAGATCATCAACCAGTGATTTTGGATTCCTACAAAGGTATCCACCAGAGTCGAAGATTTTCTTTGTTGTCTACTTTAACCGTTTTTTTAATTTATAAGTTTTTTTATACTAATGTTGCGGGAAATTGCATGGGTTTTAACTATAGCATTACATATCCGAGTATTTCAGCTAAATATGGGTTGTTTTAATTTTTGTAGTTATTTCTTATTGACATCTGCAATAGGTTTAAAAGGAGGATTAGTCATCAAGACATAACAAAAGACTCAGTCATGAATCAAACCAGTAGGTTGTCCCTCTCCACAAAAAATAATAAGAAAAGAAAGGTCGTATTTGTCATCTCATCTCTAGTTAGGGAAGATAAATATAGAAACCAGACGAGAGCATTGTAGACTCAAGTGTTTATTATTTCCTAACAAATTTTGATTCTCATTTATGAAGAGATGGCATGTTCATAAAGGAGATATGACTAGTCCTTGAACAATAAGTGGTTGTACTTGCTTATTCTCCGTATCTTTAAATATAAAAAATCCTATCATTTTCATTTGGAAAATTTCAAAATCCCTCCTGTACAAGATAATTTTTCAAAGTGCTTCAGCTTCCAAAATCACAAAATTGATTTGGCAAAGTTTCAAAATCACTCCTTGGCTTTGTAGTATACTAAAATAATTACTGAATGCAAGCAATTTTCACAATTTGAAGGAAATCAAAAAAACATTAAAATAAAATAAGATGAGATGATTACCTAAGATTCATGTCGTCGGTGGGTTTTCAAATTGCCCCCTCTACTTATAACACTCTAAAATTTGAGAAAGGTAATAAGGGTTTCAAACAGTTCTCCGATGGACATATATTAGTTGTCATAAATGCCTAATGTTTAGTTGGCATTCAATAAAACAACTACCAACAATCTTTGGAAGGTTTTTGAAAGATTGTTCAGGGTTATTTCCATGAACCATGCTAATTCCATACACCTAAATTGTTGGCCAAGAGTTGTTAGTAACAAGATTCATTTTTGCAAAGTTGTAAGAATTGAAAACTTGAAATACACACTTATGGGCATAACGGCAAATTTTCGAGATTATGATTATGATTTGTCGATGCATAATACTTTTGGTGAGTAAATTCCATTTTTAATACAAAATAAATGCATATTTTCCAAAAAATATAGGATATTAAAATTGTGTATATTTAAAATTATAATTTAAAATACATATATAGAAATATTTTTTAGGTTCAATAATATATATTTCAATTTTTACAATATTTAATGCATTTCTATATATATATTTCAATTTGTGAATTGCATATTATTGGTACTATTTTTAAATCTGATTAGGATTTCAAGGTTTTAAATAGTGATATGTATTGAAATATTAAAACATATTCTTAATCGGCTATTCTTATTTTTAGTTTGTTAATTTAGATGATTCATGATTTTTGCTAATTTAGGAGGTTCATGATTTAACCAAGATCAATGGGTATTAAATTGAGACGGTGGACTAACGATATAAAGAGATTAAGAACTCAAAAAACCATAATTTGTTTAATAGTTTGATTGACAAACTGACTATACCTTTGAGGAGAATTAATACATGGTATAATATTAATTTTAGAATTGTTTTAATATATAATTTTAAAATAGGTCATTTTTATAATTATTGTGAGGAGAAATAGTATATTAAACAAAATTGATTTGAAGTTAGTATTAATAGAAATATAGACTATACCTGTGAGGATAATTAATATGTTTTTGAAGTTAGTTTAATATAGAAATAATGACTATACTGTTGAGGATAATTAAAATATGTAGTATAATATTAAGTTAGAATTGTTTATATATATAATTATTAAAATATGTAATTTTTGGTAATGTTGTGAGAGAAATAGTATATTAAATAAATTATGATTTTGAAGTTATTTAATATGAAATATTAAACTAGTCTGGATCATCAATAAATTTAGATTTATCAAGTGTCAAGAGTATCGAAATTCTCTGAGTTGCAAATGTTTCATCAAGTTTGCACTCAAAAAAACAATTTTGCATCTTGAGAGATTTAATCCTTCTCGATGATTGATAGATCCAAGAGTTAAGATGGATCTAGGCTAGTTATTAAATTATTAAAAAAAAAAAAAAAAAAAAAAAAAAAACAAAAAATAAAAAAAAAAAAAAAAAAAAAAAAAAAAAAAAAAAAAAAAAAAAAGCATATAAGTTAAACGTGTGTGTGTATATGAACAAGATTCTTATCCATGGAGATTTATCCCCACTATATCATGTAAATTCTTAATCTATAAAATACTTTGTTACAATATCATTGGCTAATATCACGACTTATCAATACCACATGCGAGAAATCGTAACTTATTTCATATGATACTTGTTCATATGACATTTTTTTAATTAATCAAATTAATTGAAGGAGAAAACACGCATAACTACTTTGGAGATAAATCTTAACCTTTGATTTGTATATACTACTAATAATATTCTAAATATTTCATTGAAGTTAAATCTCTACCGTCCACTTAATAATTATTAATAATCAAATTAAAAATTTTGAAGCCATATTCGAAAAAATACATGTCTATCTACATAACTATGTTGTTATTTAGGGATTTTATGCTTCTTTTTTAGGTTTTTTTTCCCAAAAGATTTTATTTAAAAATAGGTTTTTATGGATGAATATATTATTTAATATATATATATATATGAACCAATAAAAGTAAAATTGTTCAAGAGAAAATAAAAAATTATTAAAACTCATTGTTACTTTATTTTAATCAAATTGTTTATGGTTGATTCTTGAAAATCCTAGTTATGCTTGATTGTTGAAGATCTAAAAAATTGTATGATTGATTAATTATGAATTTCAAGAAAGACATAGTGTAAATAAAAATTACTACAAAAATAAAGCACAAATAATTATATCTCAATGTATATCCCAATGGGGGTGGGAATAAAGATGCACAAGGAAGATGGGTGGCGAGACCGCCACCCCACAGATGAATGTGGCATCAATGAAAGGGGTGGTGCAATTGCCTCCAACATGCACAAGCATGTGACATTCAATAAACCTTCACTTCCATGGCAACTGTAACCCATCCCCATTGTTATTGCTTGTTGCTCTGTTTGTTCAAGGACATATTAGAAAGGTTTCCCTCGGCCCCAACGTAGTCGGGATCCTTCTTGATATCCATTGGCACTGGGGGGCTAGTTCTCGCTCATATTCTCTTAGTTTTGGCTATTTTTTTCATTCCTCTGCGCAATCCAATTCTAACAATGGAATCAACTAGGATAGGAGAAATTTGTTGTGGTCGGACAAAAGGCTAAATCTATGACATCGATGGGTGGGTGATACGCCTCATGTAAGGGAAGAAAATCAAAGGAATGTTGGGAACTTAGATGGTTACATTGCTGCAAGCATGAGGATTTTGCATGTGTTGAATGAGTTGGTGCTTCAACTCATTTTCAAAGCCTACAACTCTAGTAGAGGACTAAGCTTATGCCTTAGGGTACTTTTGGTTCCTTTTGCTTGTTTCTTTGCCTTATATCGCTTTGATTTACTGGTCTTCTATAATTCCCATATTTTGGCTTAACCCAA
Source organism: Pinus taeda (assembly GCA_000404065.3). Lineage (NCBI taxonomy): Eukaryota > Viridiplantae > Streptophyta > Pinopsida > Pinales > Pinaceae > Pinus > Pinus taeda. The sequence goes on along the minus strand of APFE030933028.1, from coordinate 36,840 downwards.
GGAGCTATTTTTTGGTTGGTGACATTGCATCTTCATTCTATTTCAGCTTTATATATCGTGTGGCATCATGATTTCTTAATTCCCTCTGCAAGAATAGCAACTTATGGTTCAGTCCTTTTCTTTGTTGTTTTTGGTTCCATCTCAACGCTTTAAACGATTTTTATCCAACTCTAATCAACCCATGTCATGAGCATAATCTCCTCTGAATTTGAATAACATTCCAAGACAATGAATGAGAAGTCATTAAGGAGGTGGATGTTGTGGCTCTAAAGGCCAAATTCATGCTCAGTAGTACGCTCAGGAAGCTACTAAGACCTTTCACTCCATTCTTCCTCTTGCCACCTGTAATGAAATCCATCGCCCTGAACCTTGAATTGTTGCAAAGAGACAAGTTTTATCTTACTCAAAAATATTGGAAGAGGTATCTCAATGGCTCCCTAACCACGGTCATACCAAGGGGGAAAGGAAGCAATATCTTAATTTCGTTTTCTTACATTGGAAAATGAAGACCCTCCTAGGGAGAATCTTAAAGGATAAATAAGAAGAAACATACAATATTTTTTCTACTTTGGAGGGCATTAAATGTTCCCTATGGAATCAACAGTTTTGCATGGAAATATTGGAAGCCAAGATTGCTCATATTGAAATTCATCTCTAGTGTGAAGTGAAACCCATAGTCCCATCAAGATCTAGTGCCAAAGATCCAACATCGGCCACCTCTTCCGACTCTTAAGTGGTTGTTATGTTGTTCATAAGCTTTGTGTTATGCAGTCTTCTAGTAGATAGATATGTTTTGAGGAAGTCATCAGTATTTTGGATATTTTTCTTATAATGTAGGTGGCTTAAAATTTATGGTTTCCTTCAAGGTAGGATGAAGCTACCTACATTGATCTATGCTTGTTGTAAGGCCTATTGGTGATATATCTTGGCACTATGTTTTTATGAGGAAATACAAAATTCAACTTACAAAAAAAGTATAGCTTAATGTATGAAATTATTGTATGAAACCCAAATTCTTATGATCATCTATATATCTAAAAGTGTAACCAACTTCCTTAAAATGAGTAAGACTTAGTTTTTTTTATTTTCTTAAGTGTATTTAAGATCTTAATTTAGACCTCAATATATGCACTAGTCAACCTAATTAAAACCACATTTGGTTGGTCTAATAGATGAATTGACCTACTAGTTGACCTTTATTGTCTCCAAAATGACATAAAGTAACCCCAAAAACTCTCAAATTAAGGAAGATCCTAAAATTATAACATTGATTAAAATTGAACATAAATAAGCAAGGTATGGTTAAACATAATTATGTAATATGATTAACTAAAGTTGTCTATAATGGTTAAAGATAATTATGTAATATGATTAACTAAAATTGTCTATAATTTAATATGAGTATGCCTTACTCCAGATCTCTAAAATTCTATGTCTAAGTCACAATTATCAAGTCTTATTAGTCCTTATTGGAGGTTGAAGGAGTTATATTGATCAATTGATGGCTGACTTCATTTTTTTTGTAAATCAACCATTTATATTAATTCTTGATAAGATTACATCATGGAATGATCAGTTTCAAAAATGCAGAGGCCTCACTCCCATCAAATTTGTTGGCCATCATGTACAAACGAAAAGTCACCGATAGAAACAACACAAAACTATGAGATCACATATCAATGGCCCAGATGGCACAAAACTGAGCAAAAAACAAAATACAACACACTCGCATCATTAACCATTCACATTGTTTGGATCCTAAGCATCATTTATGCCCTCATCAGGGCAGTGGAATGCTTCATGAACATGAGATTCCATGTGTGACATGTGCTCCTCAAAGCTATCCATCTGGTCATGGAGCCTCTTTTCCCCCCTATGAAGGGAGTCATGTTGATCAAGAATACGCCATTGGTTATGTTGAATGTCATTCAAAAAATTGATGACATTATTTATGTAATTGTGTCTATCATGATCCAGTTGATCTACCGTCACTTGCACTTAACATATTTGAGTTCTCAGGGAATAAAATGGGGGTGTAAAATCCACTCACCTGAGGGAAACACCATGTGGTTGCTCATTTTCTCCCTCTTCATTAAGCTTAACAATTTTAGGCCGAGTGCCCTGCCCCCCTAATGCCACCACCGTGTTGAGGCCTACCTCTTTGTCATTGCATGAGTAGGTCATTTTGATATCCTCACAACCCCTAGTAATTTCTCCAGACAATAGTTGTGTTTCCTACTCTCCAGCATTCTCACACACCCACGCACTGAGTGAAATAATACTTTCCACCCCACACATACGTTGTGAAGTAGTCAAATAACCACAATTTACCCCATACCCTCTCTCGAAATTGCCACATTCTTTTACGCCTCTCACCCTAACTAATTGAATCAGAGAATACCAAATTTCCAACCTTGAAAGACTACACCACACCATAAACAAACATACTCCACTTAAGATGTTTGTAGAGCTATGGCATCGCATCTCGAAGAAGAGGAACTTCTCAATTTGGCCTCCAACCTCTTACTCCATCTCCTCTTACCCCTGGAATCCCAAAAGGTCACCAGTTGTCGACTCTCCATTGGGCTATATATATTATGGGTCTTCCAACCACAAATACATGAGTAGAAGAGGGAAGATGATCGCCATGACCACCAACAAAAGACCAATGGCCCCTTCTCTAGCTTCACTAGCTCATAATTTAACCAAACGAACAAAGTACCCCACAAGTTTAACACAAAAGAATATAAATGCAATGGATATACCTGGAAAGCGACATGAGTCAAAGCTTCAACTTCCACTCTAGAGAATAACCCAATGCCAAAGAGGATACCCTCACTGGAGACCATCGCTTGACGAACCACTCTCTCTATTAATAATGATAACAAAAGCCGCTACCGTCCTAGATCCCATGTTACATTTTTCATTACCATTAGAGTCCACACTTTGTCATGATTCCTCTCTCCAACCTCAATCGAGCACAACCATTGGTCAATATTTAGGATTGGTGCTCCTATGAGGCCACCATAACTCCTAAGCATGCAATTCCCTCAATATAACAAAACCTCATCTCCTAGTTCTGGAAAATGAAAACAAACGCCATTACCACCTTTGTTATAATCCACCTCTTCTCAATAATCTTATCTTGCAGAGTGGCAAGCTCTACTTCTCCAACACGCTTCCTTATCTTGGATGCCACGTGGAGGGGCTTTTAATGCCCATGTCCTACGCATCAGTGCTAGTGTTTGCCACAGCCAATAAGGAGATGGCTGACTTAATATTACTTTAAGTTTGACCATATAATTTATTTCAATCTATAATGTTTAACATAGGAAACATGATTGATTGATTTTATATATATATATAGGTGTTTCAATTTTCACTAGAGAATTACTTTTCAAATCTTATTGTTGCCTTTGTTATTCATGATATGATGTATATTTTTAGTTCAAAAATATAAGTTAACCAAAAATATGTTAGGTTAACCCATGTTTTAAGATTTATATACACTGCTCCTACTTCTACATCAATTTGACATCAATTAAGTGTTGTTAGTCATACTCTAGCATCAATTAATGTCAAATTCCTGCTATGTTGCTCAGTCGCCGCCTCCTCCTAAATTGCAACTACATTTGTCACGTTTTACATCAACCACGTGTCAGAATCTGACATCAATTAACATCAAATTCTTGCTTTGTTGCTCAGTCATCGCCTCCTTCTAAACTAAAACTACATCTGTCGCCTTTCACATCCACCACTTGTCAAACTCCATCAACGATTAACATCAAATTCCTGCTCTATTTCTCAACCATCACCTCCTTCTGAACTATAACTACATATGTTGCATTTTGCATCCACGGTCTACTTCTAATCTACAAGTACATTTGTCACATTCTAGATGGATGGATCACATATGTCACTTTCTACACTGATGGATTATGCTTTTGTCCTGCAACTACATCTATCGCCTTCTAAATATGAAGTATTCAAAAGGGTTCTTGCATTGTCCATTCTATCCAATTGTTAAATATGACAGGTATTTACTCGTATTTTGTCTTTTAACCAACCAATACTGGCAATTTCAAAATCTGCACATTATCACTAAAATCTACTTAATTTTTAAAATCGTCAATTTGACAAGTGAGATAAAATTTTACGTTATCTATTTGTGTGTGTGTGTGTGTCTATATATATATATATTATATATATTATTATATATATATATATATATATATATATATATATATATATATATATATATATATATATATATAATATATATAATATATATATATATATAATATATATATATATATATATACATATACATAATACAATACATAACATATACATATACATACATATACATATACATACATATACAATACATATACATATACATATACATATACATATACATATATATATATATATATATATATACTATATATATGTTATGTATATGAATGTGTGCATGATAAAGAAAGATATCTATTGCATATATATTTATAACTCTACATTTTAGATATAAGAAATTCCAAATTGGACTAGGGAAAATAAAATAAGTTAGGCATAAGATGAAACTCCAAGATAAGCAAATATTGCATGGTGGTTATAGACTCTAAGATAACACAAGTTGTGCACTCACTACAATGATTATGGGTCTTCGAGCGTGCTAGAAAATGCTTATCTTTGTCCTAACTCACATCATGCAATCCCACACCATGCACCTTGAACCTTGTTGTCACTCACTGCATTGTGGGTTTCATTGGTCAATATTTCCCGAGAGCTGTGAAGTTAAAGCCAATTTTCAGGCCATAGAAGCTATCAGAGCTTAACTAGACCCTCTCCATTGCCAAGTGCTTAGAAAACATTTTCCAACAGTATATAAAAGTTTGAAAATGGACTTCTGGATCAAAAGCTAGAGCATGTTGAAGATTGTCTTAGAAAGCTCAAGAAACCCAAAAAATGGCTAAGTGTGGAGATGAAGTGCAATCGGGGTCCTGGGTAGATCGCAATCAACCATCAGCAAGATTCCCAGGGCACAGAAAAACTATTATCAGCAAGGGGCCGATCTGCGATATAACATTGAACCGTCGGGGGAGGGTTAAAACAACGTAACACAGGAATGGGTTGCATTACCAAGGGTCGGGCCTCCCCTTCTCTCTACTCCATGTTGCGTCGGCAATCGACTATTGGTGGGTCAAGGCCCAACATTTATCGATGGGGTTGTGATTTAAAGGACCTTTACGGGGGCCGATTTGCAATAAGGTTGTACTGTCGGCGAGGGGCCGGAAAGTGTTAATAAAGAAAACATGAAAAAACCAAGGGTCAGGCATTATTTTCTCTCTCCTCCATCGGCGATCGGCGTTCTGTGATTCGGCGGAGTGCTAACTTAAAGCGACCTGCCAACCACCTATATGGCGATAAAATGTTGCATCCGGGGGGCCAAGAAAATCAAACACAAAGGAACTCCATGCAAAACCAAGGCATGGCCGACCTTTTTCTCTCTCCTCCAAGGGACCACGTGGTGGCCTCTGATTAGTCCACCAAGCTGATGTGGCGGATGATGTGGCGAGTATAGATGATGACGTGATGGTGGACATGTGTCACTCATTTTTGGCATTTTTAGGGGTCCTATGGGGCTATTTATGGGCGCCATGTAGCACCACTCATAGGGTGGCACATGGCAGTGATGATGTCAACAATGACATCAACAAGTTATCGGCAATCGGTGGCTCTGGGTCTCAGGCTTATCGACGATTTCTATGCAATAAGGAAGGCCCCAAATGCAATATTTCATGAGCTGCATTTTATAAAAGTTTTAGGTTCGGGAAATCGGCCGGTGAGGGATATTGTGAGATAAAGAAAAAGGTCCCCCGTGCATTTATTGAGGGCCTTAAGCGCTTCAAAGAAAATCCCCTTGTCTTCGCCTATGGTCCTATGGGGAAATTCATAAAATGGGTTGAAAGCATAGATACTAAGGGGAAAATTAAAGGTGCACGCCTGTTTCATCCGTTTTTTTAATGTTTAAAGGCCCGCGACTAAGAAAATTAGCTGTCACACTTCAACGAGGTGCCAATAGCATAGGACAGAGGGAAAAAGGGCGTGATGGGTCAGCGGTTAAGGCAGATAGTGACCAGGAACCGGCTGAGAGAGGATTAGTCATGACTTAGCAGGAACACGCTAGGACCAAAGGCCAGCAAAGAGGAGTGGCATGAAGATATTTCCAGAAACCATCATTTCAGTTTCGATGGACTGATTTTGTTTTATTATTGAGATCATTGTATTGTTATTCTGTTTTTATTTCAAGAAAGGAATTCCCCTGCTGTAATAGTTAGAGGATTCACATTGAGACACTGATTCATAGAGACAGCTACAACTTTAGCCTGAAAGATATTTTCTGTAACTGATTTTCTTTTCCTCCCTCATTATAAAAGGGAGGGAGAAACATTCAAGAAGGGTTCTGAATTCTAGGAAAGAACTACATGTGCTTCTGAAGTTATATGGATTCCAGATCTACATCTTTCTGAATATGAATGAAACAAAGGTGATTCCCATATTCAAGTATTACAGTATGTTGTTTCTTTGTTAAACTTCCATTATGTTCGCACCTCCTCTCTGATTTCAAGCAATTGTAGCTACCAGAAATATCTCTTATATTCTTACAGATTCATTGGTGTTAACTAGTTAATACATATGCATTTATGCAAGTCTGAGATTATATCTTTAAATGTGAACATCCTAAAATCATAGCATTCACTCTTCTTACATCCACCTGTCTATCTTTAGCTCAGATAATTATAGAACTCTTGATATTTCAAGATTCTATGTGATGAGTTAGTATTCTCTTTCTCTTCTTTCATTATTCTAAAAAATATGATTAAATTGTAAGTCCTTGATTACTCAGTCTCCACTTGTTATTGCCTTATTCTTGTGAGTTTTATATGTGAAAGGATACCAGAAAGACATGGCTTATATCCTTGGATGAAGGAAACAACCCATGTTGTTATGTGTATATTTGTAATTATTTTGTGTAGAAGATGCATATGATACCTACGGTTTCTTGAGGATCCTATGAGATACATAGAATTTAGGTTTGCCCAAGCACTAGTCTTGTAAGCAATCCAAGGTTGTCTCTGGGAGAGACAACATATTTTGGCGTCATTGTCGGGCAGCTTATTGAAGGATTTTTCCCTCGGGATATGACAAATTGAACACCCTTCATGTAGGTGAGCGAAATCTGTTCTGATTACATTCATATCACCTTGGCGACTCCACACCCCCCTCATTATCATTCATAACCCTGGCTTTTAAAAGGCCTCATACTCACTCAAATACATCCCAAAAGAAAGCCCCATTTGTTTCTAATCTAGAAAATTTAATGTCCAAGAAAGTCAGGAAAGAGAAAACTCCCCCTGCTTGTACTACCATCTCATCAGCCTTTGCCACCTCCACCTCCAATTCTCAGCCCATTGTTGCTCACTACTCAGGACTTACTCTTAAGGCCCTGACATACCCTGCTTCTCCTCGAACCACTGTGATCTTGACCCCAGTTTCCCAAGAATACTTTAATCCCCCTCCACCAATCCAGATGGCTCTTCTGGGATTTTTGTTAAATAAGTATGCACCTCTTAATTTACCTCAACCTTTGAGTGCAATGCCCCAAAACCACCTAAAGCAGCTACCTAGGTTCAATGGGGAAGATGATAACATAGCTCAGAGTCACATTGAAGCCTTTAGTTCTTTTGCTCACATCCTATATGTGGATAAGTTGGATGTGGTCATGAGACTTTTTGTACAAAATATTGAGGGAAAAGCCAAAAATTGGTTCAAAGACTCACCCAATGCCTCCATTGCTACTTGGGAGCAGCTCGAAAAAGCTTTCACCTAGAAATGGGGAGAAAAGAGGATTCATGAGTATATCCTCATTGACTTTAATGCCCTAAGAAAAAATTCAAAGGAGGATACTTCATAATTTATCAAAAGATTCAATAAGTATAATAACCTGTCTGCTGACATAAAGCCTCCTCCAACTGCGGCTCATGTGGTTTTGCTGAGAGCTTTTGAATTTGACGTTGGTTTTTCCCTGAGAGAGAGGAAGTCTCTCACTCTAGACCAACTTCAAACTGATTCACTTGAAGTGGAAGCCAATCTGGTCTCGAAGGGTAAAACAAGAAACTACTGAACCCAAAAGAGGGAAAGAGGAGGCATCCTCCTCTGGTCAAGATAGAGAATCATCAGACCCGAAGGTGGATGAGTTGTACAAACTCATCAGTAGTTTGACACAAAAGGTTGGAAAGCTTGAAATTGACAACAATAACCTTTCTAGATAGAACACTCAAGTCAACAATCAGTGCTATAACCCTCAATATACAAGGCCTCCACTATAACTACTTCTAAGGGAAAGAAAGGAAGAGCTTGATCAGATCCCCCATCCATTATACTTGGAAGATGGCCCTAATGAAAAATCATCAGATACACAAGAGATGCAAGGAAATATGTATTCTTCTTTTACCAAAGAAGAATATGAGAATATGGCTCGCCAAGAGGCCAGCAATGATAGAGAAGAAACAATAGATGAGGAAGATACAGATTATTATTGCAAACGGTTTGCAAAGTTCATGCAAGTAAAACCACAATGTAAGTATGATCTAAGATCTTCAAAGAAGAGGACGAGAGAACCAGAACAACAAGGGGAAGCTTCTCCCCAAGTTGTTCCCTTAGTACTAAATAAAGGGAAGGGTAAGTTGAATCCTGACCCTTCCAAGATAAAAGTCTCCTCTAATGAGGAAAGAACTAGTTCAGAGGGACATATAGAAAAAGAGACACATATTCTGCCGAAAGCTGCTAGTGGTAAGGTAGAAGGAACAGAGCGAGGAGGTATAAAAAAAGTCCAACCTGCATTCAATCCCCAGAAGGAGCTTGAGAAGGTAAAAATTATTGTTCCCTTGACTGAGCTCCTGAAGCAGTATATTTATAAATCTCATGTCTCTCAATTTATGTATCACTCTATCTTAGCACCAGCCCATGATAGTTTAAACCTCCAGGAGGAGAAGCCAATGGTCATTTTTGGGTTTCATGTGGAAGAGTTGGACCCTTCTACCGCACCTTTTTATGTGACTTTAGTGATCCATGAGCTTTTGTTGCATAATTGCATGTTGGATTCAGGATCCTCACACAACCTCATGTCATTATCAGTAATGGAACAATTGGGCTTGGAAATCACTAGAGCATACAAGGATTTGTACTTCTTTGACTCCATGATGTTGAAAAGTGTGCAACAAGAAATGCTTGTTGAGATTGCAACAAGATGATGGAGCTTAGTGAAAAGAGTCGCCTTCACTAAGTGGGCCCGCAGGCTATTTTTGGCGCAAGTCTATTTTTAGACTATGTCTATTTTTAGACATATGGATCATGTCTATGGATTGCAGGTTGCTGTTTATGGATGATTGATCAAGTTGGGAAAAATAGATGGACTTCTATTTTTGATGAAAGTGTGAGTGATCACAGTGTGAGTGATCAAGTCTATTTTTAGACTGGCTGTCAAAAATAGAAAAGTCAAATATTATTATCTCACAATAATAATTGGACTATAAACTTTGTCTTATTCTCTTGGAGCACTTCAGTTCGAGCTAGGATGTGGCACATGCAATTGCATGAAGGAAATACGTGGTTCTCATGGGTTAGTTGAATATTTTCATGCATGACTTCAGTTAGAACTCAAGAGAGTTGAGTTTAGTGGACTGGAGGTGCAGTTGATGGAGTTGTGTTCAGTTTAGCTTTGTTAAACTGGTTGTATTTAGTCTAACTGGCGAATAGACTAGAGATGAGTTGGGTGAATTAGTTATTAATTAATTCACAAGTTATTAACTCATAATACAACTAATGAATACATCAGTTAACTCAGTTGCATGTCAGTGCATGTTCAGTTCAGCAGGGACAGGTGTTAGAGAATCAGATTGCTATCAGTTGTGACTATAGTTGTGCACCAGATCTTGCACAAATCAGGGGATTGAGTATGCCAATGAGTTTGCCCACATTGTAGCTTGTTCTCACGTGATTTAGCCAAGGAAAGACGTGGCTGCCTTGGAATTATCACTGGTTCTTATGCAGGTATTGAGCAGCGGAGGCAGGCAAGCAGCGGAAGAGATTTGAGCCAGTGATTGATTCAGATCTGAGTTGTATTGTGTGTACAGGTGGAGCTGGTACTGGATTGCTTGTTTGAGAAGTATTATGCTGTGTAATGTTACATGACTCAATCATTAATATTCAGATAGTTGGGGTTTTTAGCGAGATGCTTTCCCCGGGATACATACTGTGTTAATGTGTGAATGCTCTTGATGTTTTATTGTTATTGATGCTGCTATATTGATGATCAACGTAGAGGAGCTTATGTATTGTGTATGTTTTCCGCAATAGTACATGATCAGGATAATCTCTGTTGAATATGTGTTAAATTATTCAAAATTTCTACAAATACTTCATCTGTGAAGGGCTTGATGCTGTAGGGAAGGCGACACTACTGGTGAACTTTGAACTCTCGTCCTTCGTGAATCCACCCAATACTGTACGACTGTGGGTGTGGTGTAGTCGGTAGGCCCAACCGCTTCACGACCTCTGCTGAAACGAGGTTCTTTTGGCTACCACTGTCGACAATGAATTGTAGTGGCGAACCTTTCACCCACATCTGTGAGTGGAAAAGACGCTCCCCTTCCTCTGGATTTTCGAGCTCATTTTTCTGGATCTTGGCGGTGGCAATAGTGGCACTGGGATCTGCATCAATGATCTGCTTCCCTTTACCATTCCCCTTGTCAGGTTCTGGCTCAGGATTGGAACATGCATCTGATTCGGAAGCCTTCAACTCGGCCACCAATGACTACTTGGTCCAACACTCACTTGTGTTATGAGTGAGACTCTTATGGAACTCACACCACTTTCTTGTGTTCTTTTTCGACTTCATGGTGTTGTTATTTTCTTGTGGCTTCGAAGGGTTGTCTTGGGTCACCCTGCCTTGGCTTTGTGCTTTGGTCTTCAGATTTGCAGATCCAAAGTCTCGCTTTTTCTGTTTGAACTTTTGCTCTATTTTAACAGCGTATCGGTATGCTGTGCCGAGTGAGGAGATGTTATAGATCTGATCCACAAATATATGATAGTAATAATATACCCAAGAATAATCACGAAAAATAAAAAGGTCAAAATAGATAGAAATGCTTCTTTATTGATATCAAACCCTTAAGGTAGGGCAACACCATACAATCACTCCTTAAGGAAGGAGAACACTCCACAAGCCATATGCCTGTACATACAATAAA
>APFE030933028.1:0-23880 GCA_000404065.3 Pinus taeda | reverse complement strand
CCTAACCCTAGAAGATGAAACGCCAAATTGTGGGCCCCGTTTTGGGTAAGTTGGTACATCAACTTCCCAGGGTCGTAACTTTAGCATACGATCTCCGTTTGACGCGTATAATAGCTTGTTAGAAAGATCTATCCGAGCACTACCGTGGACCCATTGTGCACCCAGATTTCCCAAAAAAAGTCATTTAGGGCCTCAAAATGGCTTCGGAAGTTCAGGACCCGAAAAACTGCTAAAAATAGTAAACTGTGCTACAATTTAGGAAACTGAAAAACTGAAAGAGACAGTTGTGGGGGTCCAAATGGGATAGGTGGGTGGCCACCAACATCCACCTAGATCACTAATATAACCATCTCTCCAAAGAGTCAACATCTATCTAAATCCTTCAAGTAAAGCAATATAAAATTAATTTATACCTTGAAGGGTGTTGTTCCTTCACATTCGATAGTTCTCTAAGGTGCCCTCATTGCTATTGATATTTGTTGAAGGTTTTGGGAAAAATTATCTATCATATTGTTCCTCTATTGCTCAAGGGCTCCATGAAGAAATAACTTGATGTGAATTATCTCCCTTGGCTTCTCTATTTTGTTTGCCATAGGATTATTTAGATTGGATAATTGTATTATTTTCCATCCATGTCAATGATTTCAGAGTGGAAATATTTGGAGGAATCAACTTGCAGGGTCATTTTAACATTGGGTCCAAGTTTGGAGAATTGGGGTATGAAACCTTCAAGAGTCAATTTGAGGCATTAAATAGTCTTTTTTGGAGAGACATTGTTCTATAATGAGAGACATTTCCAGAAGTGCAAGAATCACATCAAACAAAGTTCATATGAAAAATTTATGCTTCACGCAAGTTGATCTACTAGGTTGACCACCATGATACAAGAGGATGCCATGTTAACCCCCATTACTTGTGCATATGGGGTTATCCATGTGTGTAATTTCAAGAATAATCTATAAGGTCCAAAATCGTAGCTCTAGTTGAGGGTTGCAGAGTTAAATCTTACCCTTAGTTGGCTATTGGGATATGTTAAATACTGGGACACTAGGACGAGTAGGGGTTCCATTCTATGTTATTGAAATTTATTCCATATTTAAGTAGAGAAATCAAGAAAAAATGTAAACTTTTGAACGGGAATTGTAAACTCAAAATGAGAACTCTAGCCAAAAAACCCCCAAAGAACATGAAAAACAACCAAAAAGTGTATAGTGTATATTCTAGAACGATGTTTTTTTAAGGGTTAATTTTCAATTTTTTTTTTTTTTAAATGGAAGTAAAACAATTTTTTTTGTGCAAAAAAGATGAAAAAAACACATTTAAAATAAAAAGTGTTGATACTAAAATAACATATTTTTTTCAGGACACAATTACAACATTTTTTAGCAATGGCGTTAAAGATAAAATAATGGGAACCGAAAAACCTTAAAAGTCCAACAATTTTCATCCATGCCCTTAAAGATAAAATATCATGACTCTAAAAAGACCTAAACTTCTAATTGTTTTCAACCCTAGCATTAAATATAAACTATCATAACTCATAAAAACGTTAAAATTTTAACAATTTTTCAACCATGGGATTAATAAACCTTAGGTTTTCAACATATTTCAACCATGACATTATGGACAAATTATATGACTAAAAAAACTTAAAAAATGAACATTGAAATGAAAAAGTCATTATTACAAGATTAATTTTTATTTTAAAGGCTAAAAGTATAACACTTTTCAAATATTACCCTAAGATAACTTATCCCTCCCGTGCCCCAAGGTCGATTCTCGGAATCAGCCCAGGCTCCCAACATTGATTCTCGAAATCGAGCCTGGGCTCCAAACACTGATTCCCAGAATCAACCTTAGGCTCCTAGAGCCTGGGCGGGGGCGCCTCTCCCACCCACGCAAAGGCTCGCGGCCCTAGGGCCCTAAGCTCACAAGGTCGATTCCCAGAATCAGTCATGGTCACCCAATGCCCCTAGGTCATGGGCCTAGGTGCCTAAGGCCCCTGGGCTGTGGGCTTAGGTGGAGGGGGCTCGCCCTTCCCTGCCCAGTCCCATTGCCTAGGAGCCTTAAGCACCCAAGATCGATTTTGAGAATCGACCCTGGATGCCCAAGGTGGATTCTGGGAATCGACCTTTAGCACCCAGGGTCGATTCCGGGAATTGATCCTAGGCGTCGAGGGTTGATTCCAAGAATTGACTCTAGGCGCCGAGGGTTGATTCTGGGAATCAGCCCTGGGTGCCTAGGACCCATAAGGTGCCTGAGAGGGGGCGCACAAGGTACCTCCACCCAAGCCTATGGCCCAAAGGCCCTAGGCACCCAGGGTCGATTCCGGGAATTGTCCCTAGGCTTCCTAGTACCCTAGGAAGTGGGCCTAGGTGGGGGCATGTGTGGGTGAGGCCCTATGCACCTAGGGTCCATTCCAAGAATTGACCCTGGGCACCAAGGGCCTTTAGGCCATGAGCCTAGGTGAGGGCAGGCAAGGTGCCCCTACCTAGGCCCATTGCCCAGGGCCCCTAGGTTGCGAGCCTCGGTGCTAGTATGTCAGGCATCCCCACCTAGGCCAATGGCCTAGGGGCCCAAGGTGCCCAGGGCAGATTCACGAGATCAACCTTAGGCTGTGGGCCTAGGTGGGAACAAGCAAAACGCCTGCCCAAGGGCCTCAGGCACCCAAGGTCGATTCCGAGAATGGGCCCTTAGTGCCTAGGGTTGATTCCTGAAATCGACCTTGGGTGCCCAAGATCAATTCTTGGAATGGACCCTAGGTACCTAGAGTTGATTTCGGTAATCAACCCTAGTCGCCCAGGGCCAATTCCCAAAATCAAACATGGGCACCCACGACCAATTCTGGGAATCATCCAGGGTCGCTCAAGAATCACTGAGGGTTGATTCTGGGAATAATCTAGGGTCACTTCGAGAATCACCCATGTTCGATTTCAAGAAACATCCCTGGGCGCCCAGGGCTAAGGTCGATTCCAGGAATCACCCACGGTCGATTCTAGGAATCACTTAGGATCTATTTCAAGTATTACCTAGGTTCTTGATTCCAGGAATCATTGAGGGATGATTCAGGGAATCACTTATCCGAATTGGATCATTATATTTTTTCATCCATCTTGATGCATTTGGAGTGGAAAAAGTGGAGGAATCAGCGCACGAGATCATTTTTACCGATGGGACCCAGTTTGGCGAAGCATGGTATGAAACCTTTTGGGAGCATTTTGAAGCATAAGACGATGTTTTTTGGGGATAAAACTTTGCCTCTAAATCATAGCACCTTTTCATGCTATTTTACACATAGAGAGCTTTCCAATGACGTAAGATCATGTCAATCAAAGTCTGTTTGCAAAATTTATGCCACTTAGAAGTTGACCTTCCTGTTTTCACACCTATGGTTAGGGAGGATGCTATGTCAACCCCCATTATTCATGGAAAAGGGGATAGCCATGTGTTTATTATGTAAAAGACTCAAGAATAGTCTATTTTGTAACTCTAGTTAAGAGTTGATGTAGTCAAACCTAACTACGAGTAGGCTATCGAGCTATGTTATAACCGGGCCACTAGGAGGAAGAGGCATTCCATTCTTTCGAGAGCATTTTGTTCCATAGTTGAGCAAAGATAAACTGATCTAGGTGGATATTGGTGGCCACCTACCTATTCCACCTAGACCCCCCAGTCAGTTTCATCTGTTTTCTTATTCATTTCAGCATTTACTATTTTTAGCAGTTTTTCGGGTCTTAAACTTCCGGAGTAGTTTTGACCCCCTAAACGACTTTTTTTTTGGGATATGCAACAAGCCTATAGTCGTAGGCAAGGGCCTGAGGAAAAACTTGTAGTACTCAGAGAGACCTTTCCAACAAGGTATCGTACACACCAAATGAAGATAATATGACTAAGTTACAACCCCAGGAAGTTGGTTGCCCAACTAACCCCAACGGGGCCCACAAACTCTTGGTGTTACATCTCCTGGGTTAGGGTTTTGGTTGTTTATGGTTTTCTCATGTTTTCTAATAATAAATAGGCTCTTGAGCCTCATTGTAATACAGTTCAGAGGCATGTAGCTGCTACATTTCTTCTCAGAGATAAGTTACCATCGCCCGAGCTATCTTATTTCCATTCTGTTTGTAAGCATAGTTTAGTATTTTTCTATTAATGAAATGAAGTGTTTTTCTGTTGTATCTCTATGTTTATGATTATATCTATAAGTTGTTGTGTTATTGTTTAATTTTGGATCAGTTGTATCAGAGTGGTATGCTCTTTCTCTATTTTTCTTTGCATGTCCCCAATGAGGTCAAGGTATAAGGAGTTAGGGCTTGATTTGGTTGAACCATTTCAAGATTAGCCTCACAAAACCTGATGATCTTCCATGGCAGAAGAAAAGAAAGATGAGGGGGTAGGAGATCCTTTCAAAATGTTGCTCGAGGAATCCCTCGAGCGACAGAGGGACGCAATGATGGCTAAATTTGGCCAGATCCTTCGATGACTACCCACAGGCTATGCATCTTCATCCAACAGCCACTCTGGAGGAGCCACTCCTTTTGAGGTACAAGTTAACTTCGATATTCCCATATTCGAAGACCTGATAGATGCAAACGTTGTAGATAAATCTTTAAATCTATTGGTAGGATACTTTTTAGTTCATGACTTTTCCAAATGGGAAAATATTGCTTTTGCACTTCAAAAAGTTGCCCCACATGTTAAGGGTTGGTGGGAAACCAACTGTGAACAAAAGGATGAGAGTGAGCCCTCGCTATTTTCAGCTACACTCACTTGGAATTCTTTCCGAGATGCCATCAAGGAACAATATTACCTTGTCGAGAGCTATGAAGACAAGTGGGCCATGCTACAGCAGGGAAGGGACCAAGATGTGCCAGAGTTCACAAATACTTTCCATACACTTCGCACGAAGCTGGGTATCAAGGATATTGAGTGGCATTTGGTGCTCAAGTACCGCAACTGTATACAAAAGTACATCCAGGATGAGATGGAGTTCCTGGACATTTCCTCGCTCGACACGACGTATAGGTACACTGTCAAGATTGAGCAGAAGTTTAAATAGAAGAAGTGAGACTTTGGATCTGTGAATCCAAAGCAAGGAAAAGGTGCCTCCAAACCATAGAACAAAGGACCAAACCAAGGTGGTGCTACCGAGGACATCCCACCGAAGCCACAAGAAAATAGCAATACCCTGAAGACGAAGAAGGACACAGGAAAATGGTGTGAGTACCATAAAAGCTCCACTCACAATACAAGTGAGTGTCGGGCCAAGCAGTTACTAGTGATCGAGCTTAAGGCTTTTGAATCAGATGTAGGTTCTGACTCTGAATCAAAACTTGATAAGGGAACTGACAAAGGGAAGCAGATCATTGATGCAGAGCCCAGTGCCATCGTGGCCACCACTAAGATCCATAAGATTGAGCCTGAAGATCCAGAGGAGGGGGAACGCCTCTTCCACTCACAGATGTGGGTGAAGGGTTCTCTGCTGCAGTTCATTGTCAGCAACCGGAGCCAAAAAAACCTCATTTCAGCAGAGGTCATGAAGCGGTTGGGCCTAAAGACTATAGAACATCCACAGTCGTACACCATCGGGTGGCTTCATCAAGGATGAGATCTTCGTGTCAGCTAGCAGTGCTGCCTTCCCTACAACATCAAGCCCTTTACAGATGAGGTACTGTGTGATGTTGCTCCTCTTGAAGTTTGTGATGTATTGTTAGGACAACCATACTTGTGGAAGCGACATGCTGTATATGAGTCTAGACCTCACTTTGTGATTATTACTTTGGCTAATAAGTTGTACATGATAATGGAGGTAGCCCTGCCTACCACCATCTCTTTGATCACTGCAAAGAAATGTAGTAAGATCATTTCTCAAACCAATAAATTTGTTTTCCTTATGATTCACCCCCAAGGCAAGAAGAAGGTTGTGGCCATGGCTTCCAGGCAGGGCTCCTCTACACAACAACAATAGATTTACAAGGTCATGGAGGAGTATAGGGATATTTTTGCCTCACCTAGAGGGGTACCTCTGCACTGTCAAGTCAAGCACTCCATCGATATGACCCTGGGCGCACCGCTACCCAATGGACTGATCTATCGACGCTTTGTTTTGGAGAAAAATGAGATCAAGAGGAAGATTCAAGAACTATTGTAGAAGGGGCACATCAGGCTAATCTCATCACCTTGTGGGAGCTTGATTGTATTGGTATAGAAGAAGGATGGGACCTAGAGGCTCTATATTGACTATCGGGCACTGAACAAGATCATTGTCTGGAATAGGTACCTAATCCCGTGGATTGATGAACTTCTGGACTAGATCAAGGAGGGCAAATATTTCAACAAGATTGACTTGAAGTTAGGTTATCACCAGGTGCCTATCAAACCCTCTGATGTGTGGAAGACTGCCTTCAAATCCAAGGAGGGACTTTTTGAATGGTTAGTAATGCCATTCAAATTGACGAACGACCTTGCAACCTTCATGAGACTGATGGACGACATCTTGCGACCCTTCACCAATGTATTCATGGTGGTGTATTTAGATGACATCTTGATCTTCATCCAAAGTTGGGAAGAGCACCTCAACCATATTTGACAAGTCCTTCAAGCCCTACACCAACACAAGCTGTGTGATAACTTGGAGAAATGCACCTTTGGCCTGACCTAGGTTCAATGTCTCGGGTACTTCATTGATGAGTAAGGTGTACTGTGGACCCATCCAAGATACAAGTCATTTAGGATTGGCCAACCCCAAACACTCTAACAGAGCCCCGCAACTTTTTGGGTCTTGCCAATTTCTACCATAGGTTCATGTTGGGGTTCTCTCATATCACTTGGTATTTAAGTCAAATCACCAAGGGCAGAGAGAAAGCAAAGTTTATTTGGTCAGAAACCCAACAACAAGCGTTCTCTGAGTTGAAGAATTGCCTATGTTCTGCACAAGTGCTCACATTACTAGACATAAAACAACCATTTGAGATTGAGACAAATGCCTTCGACTATGCTATTGGTGTGGTTCTTACTCAGCATGGGCATCCAGTGGCTTATCATTATGCAGGCTTGCCATCAATGGAAGCAATACATTTTGGGGAAGGAAATGGTCATCCATATAGACCACTGACCTCTATAGTTCAGACAGACACAAGGGAAGTTGCAGAATGATCACCATTAGACATGGTCCACCTATTTGCAACAGTGCCATTTTAACAATAAGTATAAGAAGGGAAAGATCAATAATGTTGTTTATTGCCCTAGCCGACCACCGGTCATGGCACTGATCACTGTGCTCGACTCCTATGGGCACGAGACATCAGGGTGGCCACATCTTTACAAGAGCGATCCAGAATTCGATAGCATATACCAGAAACTCCTGGAAGGGAAGCAAGTTCCAAATTTTCGTCTTCAACATGCATTATTATGCCACGTGGGACACATCTGTGTTCCTTCAAGTGAGTGTGTCCAGATGATTTGGGAGGCACACTATAGTCGGGTCGTTGGACATTTCAGAGTAGAGAAAACAATGGTTGTATTGCAAAAGTATTTTTATTGGCTAAAACTTCATTAGGATGTTGGGAAGTTATATATTAGATCCTGCACTACTTGCGCCATTGCCAAATCAACCATCAAGAAGCAAGGCATGTATACTCCTCTACCTACTCCTAGCTGGCCTTGGGAATCTATCTCCATGGATTACATGTCGGGCCTTCCTTCTACTAAGAAAGACAATGATTTCATTTTCATGCTCGTCGACAGATTCTCTAAGATGGCCATCATGGCAGCCTGCAAGAATAGTATCACAGCAGAGGCCACTGTTAAGCTCTTCTTTGAGTGAGTATGGGTATACTTTGGGATCCCACAATCCATTGTCTTAGATCAGGACAACAGATTCCTGAGTGCATTTTGGTCAAGTTTTAGGTCGATGCTGGACACAAAAATTACTAAGTCCACGACTTTACATCCCCAAACTGATGGCCAAATAGAAGTTGTCAAAAAATATGATCGTACACATTCTGCGCATGTACAACTCGAAGCATCTATGCACATGGGATGAAAGTCTCCCCTATGTCCAACACATCTACAACAAAGCTCTCCACAGCGCAATAGGCCACAACCCCTTTCAGGTAGGGCTAAGATTTCAGCCATTATGCCCCATTGATTTGGCCATACCATTTGCAGCCACTCAGGTAGATTCGACTCATGTTCAGTCTGAAGCTGAAAGGGATAATAACTTCATTGAGTGCATTCAACACATCGGTCAGCAGGTCCATGATATATTGGATAGAGCCAATGCTAAGTACAAGCAGTGCCACGATCAACATCGAGTGTCGCATAAGTTCCAGGTGGGTGATAAAGTTTGGCTACATTTGCAGAAGGAGCGCCTTGTTGGACCCCACCATAAGCTTCGCCCGCTCCGATATGGGCCATACACCATCACCAAGGCCATTAGTGACAATGCCTTCGAGCTCAGCATCCCACCGTTCCTTGGTTTGCACACAGTGTTCAATGTAGATCGCCTTTGGCCATACTTTTCACCATTGTTGGGCACATCTGACATTTTAGAACAACTAACACCAACATGGCTCAACCCAGATTGCATGGAACAAGCCACAACTGATCAGATCATGGACACACAGATCAAGAACACTTGCCAACAGAGGATACAACTATATCGAGTTGTCAAAGAAGGCCAACTCCTTCACCAAGGCAAGTGGTTCACGAGGGACTAGGTTCAGCAGAAATTTCCTCACTTCATGGAGGCTCTGCATGCAATTGGGACCATTGCTTCTTAAGGGGGTAGGAATGTTCTAGGTGGATATTGGTTCCATTCATCTACTCCACCTAGACCCCTAGTTAGTTTCATCTGTTTCCTTGTTCATTTCAACATTTACTATTTTTAGCAGTTTTTTGGGTCTTGAACTTCTGGAGCAGTTTTGACCCCCTAAACGACATTTTTTGTGGTCCGTAATAGGCTTGTAACCATAAGAAGGGGCTTCAAAAAAACTGTAGTACTCAAATAGAAATTTCCAACAAGGTATCATACATGCCAAACGGAGATAATATGACCAAGTTATGACCCTGGGAAGTTGGTTACCCAACTAACCCCAACAAGGCCCACAAACTCTTGGTGTTACATCTCTTGGGTTAGGGTTTTGGTTGCTTAGGGTTTTATCATGTTTTCCAATAATAAATAGGCCCTTGAGCCTCATTGTAACACAGTTCAGAGGCATGTATATGCCAAATCTCTTCTCAGAGATAAGCTACCATCGCCTAAGCTATCTTATTTCCATTCTGTTTGTAAGCATAGTTCAATATTTTTCTATTAATGAAATGAAGTGTTTTTCTACTGCATCTCTGTGTTTATGATTATATCTATAAGTTGTTGCATTCCTGTTTAAGTTTGGATCATAGCTAGGAGAGATAGGATATAGAGCACACAAAGAGGACCTGTGCACTGTAGCAGCCCACAAGCCACACACATTACTTCTTTGTATGTGCAACCATATTTCTAGACAAAGAAAGAGAGCGAAGCAACCTCACCTTCCAGTTGGGTTTTCTCTTGAAAGGATTTCCCAGAGAGAATATCTTGTGTATTATGTGTGTGTGAGCTTATTTTATCGTTCTCTACTTTTCTGTTTGATTTACTTTTACATGCATGCACTAATTACAATTAATTTTATAGATCTAGAAATTAAATGAAACTGTAATAGTGTAGAATCTCAGATTTTTAATATAATATTATTAGATCTCTTGTGATGAACTGTCTGGTGGAATATCCACAGAAGTTTGCAGATCAATCACCAGGGTCAATTCATGGAATCTCCTAGGGTCTATTTCGGGAATAACGCAGGGTTGATTTCGAGTATCGCCCAGTGTCGATTCCAGGAATCACCCAGTGTCGATTCTAGGAGTCACCCTGGGTCGATTCGAGTTATATTCCAAGAATCTCCTAGGGTCGATTCCAAGAATCGCCCCTGGGTGCCCAAGGTATCACCTAAGGTCAATTCTAGGTATCACCTAGGGTATCATTTCCGGGAATCGCCAAGGGTTGATTCTGGGAATTGCTTAGGGTTGATTTAGGGAATCGCCCAAGGTCAATTTCAGGAATCACCCATGCTTAATTTCAGGTATCACCCAGGATCAATTACAGGAATCACCCTTGGGTGCCTAGGGCCAAGGTCAATTCTGGGAATTTCCCAGGGTTAATTCTATGAAGCACCCACGGTCAATTCTGGGCCCAGTGCCAGGGTCGATTCTAGGAATCACCCCTAGGCACCTAGGGTCGGGGTAAATTCCAAAAATCTCCCCTGGGCGTGCAGGGTCCCTAGGTCACCATCTTGGGGAGGGGTGTGTGAGGTGTCGCTGCCCAAGCTAGCGCCGCAGGGGACTGAGGTACCCAGGGCTCCTATGTTGCGGACATGGATAGGTGTGGGCAAGGCGCCCCCGCCTAGGCCCGAGGCATTTAGGGCTAATTCCTGGAAATATCCCTATGTGCTTAGGGTCAATTCCTAGAATCATCCCTTGGCCTGGGGTCGATTCCTTGAAACATCCTTGGCCGCCAGGGTCGAATCCAGGAGTCAACCCTAATCATCAAGGACCCCTGGGACATGGGTCTGGACAAGGGTAGGGAGGCGCCCCCGCTTAGGCTTGGGGCACCTAGGGCTAATTCCCAGAATTGACCTTGGGCGCCCAAGCCCCCTAAGCTTCGGGGCTGGGAAGGCAAGGAGCCCCCAACCAAGCCCGTAACCCCAGGGTCGTAGGTGGCCAGGGCCAATTCTAAGAATCGCCCAGGGTCAATTCTGGGAATCGTCCAGTGTTGATTTCGAGAATCGCCCAGGTTTGATTCTGAATATTGCCCATGGTATTGATTCCCATAATCGCCTAGGGTCGATTCTCGGAATTGCCTAGTGTCGATTCTTGGAACCGCCCAATGGTGATTCTTGGTATCACCCAGTGTTGATTCTAGGAATCTCCCATGGTCAATTATGAGAATCACCCCTGGGCACCTAGGGTATCACCCAAGGTCGATTCCGAGAATCACCTAGGGTTGATTCTGGGAATCACCCAAGATATCACCTAGGCTTGATTCTGAGTATCGTCCAAGGTCGATTTCGGGAATCGCCTAGGGTCAATTCTAGGTATCACTAAGGGTAGATTATGGGAATCTCCCTTGGGCTTCCAAGGATAGAGTCGATTATGGGAATCACCTAGGGTCAATTCTGTGCCCGGGGCTAGTGTTTATTCCAGGAATTGCCCATGGTCGATTCCATGAATTTCTTAGGGTCAATTCCAGGAATCACCTAGGGCCAATTATGGGAATCGCCTAAGGTTTATTACGGGAATCTTAGGGTCAATTACGAGAATCGCCCTTGGGTGCCCAGGGCCAGGTTGATTTTGGGAATTGACTATGTCGGCCCTGGGCTCCTAGGGCTAGGGTCGACTCCAAGAATCGCCCTTGGGCACCCAGGGTCGATTTTGAGAATTGACCCTAGGAACCTAAGGCCAATTCCGGGAATTTCCCACGGCCAATTCCGAGAATCACTCACGGCTGATTCCAGGAATCGCCCAGGGTTGATTTCAGGAATCGCCTAGGGTCAATTCCAAGAATTGCCCAGGTTCAATTCTAGAAATTTCCCAGGATCGATTCCAGAAATCGCCTAGCGTTGATTCCGAAAATCGCCTAGGGTCAATACTGGGAATCACCCAAGGTTGATTTTGGGAATCGCCCCCAGGCGCCTAGGGCCAGGGTCAATTTCGAGAATCTGTCCTGGGTGCCTAGGGCGTTTGGGTCGTGGGCCTAGTGGGGGAGGACGAGGCACCCCTTCCCAGGCTCATGGGCCATGTAGAAATTCCTTGTAGATTCAAACTGCTAATTGTAATATGCTAAAACAATAGACTTGAATCTACTCTACTCATCAACGAAAACAATTAAATGATTGTGAAATCATGAAGCATACAAGAGAAATAATTAAATCAACACATTACACAACGATTTCCTAGGGAAAGCCACAACTAAAAACCCTTGCTATCTGTATATTCCATTAGTCAAAAAATATGAGAAGATTACAATGCTCTGCTCAAGCCTGATCAACCTCTGCAATATCTCTATATGTCTCACTACTTCCTAGGCAAGCTTTGGATGAATGCAATATTCTCTACTCAAGCTTGAGCTCAACTTGCACAAGTATTTTCTATTCTCTGTCTGACTCATTTCCTTTGGCCAATACTTAGCCAAATTCCCATCCTTCCAAGCTCCTACTTCCTTTCTCTCACAAGCTCCACACATAAACTCGTGCATCCTATTTCTTGGTCTCACCAACTCGTGCTCACCAAAACAATGATTAAACTTGTGACTTCATTCCTCCTTTTAAAGGAAATTCGAATGATTAAACTTAGTGATTTTTCTAGTTAAAGAATGATTTATTTTAGGCCTTCTTTTGAATGCATGCACCATCTATTTAATTTAAATGATTTTACAACTGATAGTACATTGTCCCTAAACTCCAATCTCAACTGGGTCTTTCTCTGATCTGGCATGCATGCGTTAATTATGAGTGAATCTTCAGTTTACTAGTTGATCACTGTAGGCAGCACCACACTCCACTGTAGGCAGCACCACATTTCACTTTAGGCAGCACCACACTATACTTTAGGAAACACCACATTGCGCTTTAGGCAACACCACACTGCACTTTAATTAGCACCACACTCGACTACAGGTTACACCATAGTCACACCCACTACTGCAGGTGACACCCCACTATTGCAGGTTACACCCCACTACTAGACCTCCCACTATATCCTCCATCAGTTGGAACTAGTTTAATTGACTTTAACTCAGTTAGACTGAGTTAAATAATTACAACTCAAAATAAACTCAACTAGTGCTCCTAATTGTAGGAGACACTCTGCATGACTCTAGTTATACCCTCAACTTGAATTAACTGAGCTAACTAAGTCAAATTAACTTAGTTAACTATTAAAAGTTGTCATGAGATGTGGAGTTGACAATTTATTCCCAATTTAATTCAAGGACAAATTAAATAAGAATCTTTCTTGATGTTATATTTAACATTCTTGTTGCTATTTTCAACACTCCCTCTCAATAAGAAAGGAATTCAACTCTATCCCGATCTGGTACCTTTGGAATGTTCTGCATGCAACACTTGTCACTATTTTTGTTGCTATTGCAACATTTGCAACCAAAAAGAGCATCCAAACAAAATAAACTTGAATCAACTGTGACTGCAACTATCTAATGGGAAAATTGTGTTGCTAATGACTCTGTTACTAAGCCTTGTTTCTCTACTTTCAACACTGCTCTTCACTCCTCAGTATCTCACTGACACTGATCCTCCTACTATTGAATACTATGGGCCCCCATAGCAAGGTAATGATCCATGAGACAAAAATACCTTAATGGATCTTGCCCAATTTTTGAAACTCTTGGACTAAGGTTTCATATTGCCCCACCTCACACCTAGAGGTATGGTTGCATGTACTCCTTCTGCCCACTTGGCTCGAACTCTCCCCCTACTGGAGGTCTCTGCTTGAGTGGATGTCTCCACTTGGCCTCCTCTCTGCTTCTCCAATTGTGGAAGCTCCACAACTTACTAAGGCTACTTCAGAGGCTGCATGTTGAGAGGTAATTCATGCTCCCTCTCAACCACCAAGTCTTTAACCTTTGCCTTGCTCCTCAAGGCTTTGCATGAATGAGCTAAATCTAATCTACTCATACTGATGTTGTTGTTGCTTCTGCATTGTTGTTGCAACTATTGCAATAATGACTATGATCTCCCCAAATCCGGAAGTACTAGTTTCCATAGGACTGCTCCCTCTTAAACTAGATTCCCTTTAAGTCTCGATCTTCCTATGGGAAATCTCTCTGCTCCTCAATCTACCAGTGTCAATGATCTCAACTCATTTTTGTGTCGCTAAACATTGGCTTAGTTATATTCCCACTAGAAGCCTTCTTGCTCCATTAAGAAGTTTGCACATAAGGTCTTCTAGATTTTCCCTGAACTAGAGCTCCATCGATTTGCAAAGACAACATCAAATTATTCTCTTCTATTGTGATTTCAGCTATGACACCATGTATAAATTTCTATAAATCTAGCTTTTATACCATGTAGAAATTTCTACAAATCTAGCTCTGATACCATATAGAAATTCCTTGTATATTCAAACTACTAACTGTAATATGCTAAAACAATAGAATTGAATCTACTCTACTCATTAGCGGAAAGAATTAAACGATCGCGAAATCACGAAGCAGACAAGAGAAAGAATTCAATAAACACATTACACAATGATTTCCTGGGGAAATCCATAGATAAAAACCCATGTTATTTGTATATTGCATTATTTAGAAAATATGAGAAGATTACAATCCTTTGTTCAAGCTTGAACAACCTATGCACTATCTGTATTTGTCTCATTGCTTCCTAGGCAAGCCTTGGATGAATACAATATGCTCTACTCAACCTTGAGCTCAATCTAGACAAGTATTTTCTATCCTCTGCCTGATTGACTGCCTTTGGCCAATACTTAGCCAAATTCCTCGTCTTCCAATCTCCTACTTCCTTGCTCTCACAAGCTCGACACACAAACTTGTGGATCCTATTGCTTGGTCTCACTAACTCGTGCTCACCAAAACAATGATTAAACTTGTGCCTTCATTACTCCTTTTAAAGGCAATTCAAATGGTTAAAATTAATGAGTTTTCTAATTAAGGAATGATTTATTTTAGGCCTTCTTATGACTGCATGCATAATCTATTTAATTTAGATGATTTTACAACTGATAGTACATAGTCCCTGAACTCTAATCTCAACTCGGTCTTTCTTTGATTTGACATGCATGAGTTAATTATGAG
The DNA here is from genome assembly GCA_000404065.3 of Pinus taeda. Lineage (NCBI taxonomy): Eukaryota > Viridiplantae > Streptophyta > Pinopsida > Pinales > Pinaceae > Pinus > Pinus taeda. The sequence goes on along the minus strand of APFE030933028.1, from coordinate 9,017 downwards.
CGAATCTTCAGTTTACTGGTTGATCACTATAGGCAACACCACACTCCACTACAAGAAACACCACATTGCACTTCAAGCAACACCACACTATAATTCAGGCAACACCACATTGCACTTTAGGCAGCACAACATCGCACTTCAGGAAACACCACACTCAACTGTAGGTTACACCCCACTACTGTAGCTTACACCCCACTACTGTAGGTTATACCCCACTACTAGACCTCCCACTAATTCCTCCACCAGTTGGAACTGGTTTAACTGACTTTAACTCAGTTAGAATGAATTAAATAATTACAACTCAAAATAAACTCAAATAGTGCTCCTAATTATAGGAGACACTCTACATGACTCTAGTTAGGCCCTCAACTCAAATTAACTTAGCTAACTAGGTCAAATTAACTTAATTAACTATTACAAGTTATCATGAGATGTGGAGTTACAAATTATTCCCAATTTAATTCAAGAACAAATTAAATAAGGATCTTTCTTGATGTTATTTTTAACATTTCTTGTTGCTATTTCAACAACCCAAGGGCCTGGGGCACCTAGGGCCGATTACCAAAATCGACCTTGGGCACCTAGGGCCTCTGGGTCGTGGGCCTGGGCATGGGTGGGAGAGGCACCCAGGGTTGATTCTAAGAATTTTGCAGGTTTGATTCCAGGAATCGCTCAAGGTCGATTCTAGGTATTTCCCAGGGTATCTATCTTGGGAATTGCTCAAGGTCATTCTTGGAATCGCCTAGGGTCGATTTCGAGAATCACCCTTAGGTCGTGAACTTGGGTGGGGGCTAGCGAGGCGCCCCTACTCAGGCTCGTGACCTAGGGTCCCGGGGCACCTAAGGCCGATTTCTGGAATCGACCTTGGGCACCTAGGGCTGATTCCGGGAATTCATCCAGGGAATCGCCCTTTGGTGCCTAGGGCCAAGATCGATTCTAGGAGTCATCTAGGGTCGATTCTGGGAGTCACCTAGGGTTGATTTTGGGTATTACCAGGGTATTGATTTCAGGAATCACCCAGGGTATCGATTTCAGGAATCACCCAGGGTGGATTCCGGGAGTGATTCCCACAATCACCCAGGGTCAATTCCGTGAATCGCCCAAGGTTTATTTCGGGAATTGCCCAGGGTCGATTTTGGGAATCACCCAAGGTATCGACCCATGGTATTGATTATGGGACCAGGGTTAGGATTGATTCCACGAATCACCCAGGGTTGATTCCAGGTATCACCGTTGGGTGCCCAGGGCCAGGGTCGATTCCGAGAATCGCCCAGGGTTAATTCTGGAGATCACCCCTAGGCGCCTAGTGGTAGGGTCGATTCTGGGAATCGCCCAGGGTTAATTTTAGGAATCACCCCTTGGAATCTAGGGCCCATTAGTCACAAGCCTGGACAGGGGCGCCTCACTCGCCACCACCCAGGTCCACGACCCAGTGGCCCTAGGTGCCCAAGGTCAATTATGGGAATTTCCCCTAGCCAAGCTTGCAGCCTAGAGGCCTTGGGTGCCCACGGCCTATTTCAGGAATGGACCCTGGGTGCCCAGGGCCCTTGGGCCATAAGCCTGGGTGGGGGCAGGAAAGGCGCCCCTCCCAGGCCCGCGACCGTAGGCATGCAGGGCCCTTAGGCTCCAGGCTTGGGAATGAGTGGGCGAGATTTACATACATCAAAGATCAGTCAGAAGAGGAAAATGGCCAAAATGAAGCACAAAATATTATGGAAGAAGACAATAATGAAATTATAGAAGATGATGAGCATGGATTATATGATAGTATTGATTAAATTTAAGTTATGCTTGCAAATCAAACTCATTTTTTGGAACTATTCAATAGTTATACTTGTAATGTTTTGACTTTGATATTTTATGAGAAGAATACATATTCAATTATTGTTGTTATATGTTTAATATTTGTATTATGTGCTTTTAACTTTAACGTTTATGTGAATCATTTTTTTTGAAAAAAATTGGGATTATTATTATTTTTTGATTCATAAAAATTGTTATTTTTTTATTTTTATTTTTTGTTAAAATTTTCCCATAAAAATCATTTATTTGACATGTCATTTTTAGCAAAAGAGTTTCATTTTATTTTTTGTTATATCTATATTCAAAATGTGTATTTTTATGTCAAATGTTAAAAATTATTGCTTTTTTAGTGACAATTATTTGATGTGCATTGAAATATTAATTAATGATAGATAAATATATAGAAAATCGCAACTTTAAAATATACTATGCAAAAAAATGAAGATCTCACTACAAAAAAAATGTAAATAAAAACAAAAAACACAAACTTGAAAAACACTTAAAAATAAATATCTCAAGGAATAAGAAGAAGAAGAAGAAGAAGACGACTACTTAAAAAATTGTTAAATTTAAAAAATAATTATACACACTTAATATATTAGAAAATTTAAAGTGTCAAAAATAAGTCTTCTAAAAAAAGGGGTTTATGCTGCATCAACACTTTTCAAAATTAGCATGAAAATCACTAACATTTTAAAAATAATGTTCATACTTGATACATAAGAAGATTTAAAGTGTCAAAAATATGCTAAAAAAAAAGGTGTATTCTCAATCAACACTTTTCAAAATCTGATGATTTTTTAGTACCTCAAAAAAATGGGTACTCAGTACAGTTTCTGTTTGATAGTTTACATTGTTAAGAGTGGTAAGTTAGATATGATAATAAATGGGGTTAAGGTTCCATAGAAACCTTGTAGGTCATAGGTCTTAGGTAACTCTATAGAGAGAACCTCTTCCTTTGTACTTACATACTTCCATACCAGAGAAAAGTAGAGCAACCTCACCTTCTAGCCGAGTTTTCTCCTGTAAAGGTTTCCCAAGGAAAAAATTGTGCCTATTGCAGATGATGTGTGCATTTATTTCTATTATGTACTTCTCACATATTAGCTATTTTTTTTTTTTCATTTAGGCATAAAACCGGTAAATAAGGAATCTAATATCTAAAGGGAATTGGCATCTGCAGTAAATATTTTAGTATTTTATCGGATATATTGTGATAAATTATTCTAGTGGAAAATATATGGAAATTTAGAGATCGTATTGTTATCAAAGAATGTTTATGTAGGTTATTTGTGGGAAGTTGCAAGGGATCCAAGAATCAATTTAAGAAGAAAGTCACAGAACCATAACTATGGTTGATGAGTTTGTTCACAATAATGCCCATGATACAACGGAAGAGAGATTTGCGAGGTTAGAAGTGTAATCAGTCGCAAGATGACCTCCTCATGGAAACACTAACAAGCAAGTTCAGACCATTTTGAGAAGATGGACACTCTAACTTGGAGGTTAGATCGAAGGGGAAATTAGGAGATCACGAAGACCCAGAAAGGACTCAAGGAAAGAACATGAGAAATATTAGTTGAGTTCAAGTTCCATTAACCATTTATAGTCCTTATTCAATATGGAACTGAAGATTGACATAAAACCATACCAATGTGAAATCAATGCATTAAAATTGAGTCATTGATTGCATCTTATTTTAGCATTCACCATATAGATGAAGAACAAAATATGTCTTTTGCAAGATTGAAGTTAAAGAGCCATGTTTTGACCTAGTGGGAGAGCCATACAAAAACACTTAGATTGGAGTTTGATTTTCCAATAGCTAGGTGGGAGGACTTCAAAACCCTAATTAAGTCATGATGTTACCCTGACCGGTATGTATAGGACAAATGGATCAAGTGGCACTACTTTATGTAGAAGTGAGGGTAGAGTATACACGAGTAAACTATTGAGCTCAGAAAGATGGAGATCATGTTGGGTATCTCTTTCAAGAACCTGAATGCATTCTTCAAGTATCTAGGGGTTCTACATAACCATTTGCAAAAGCAAGTGCTACCTTTCAAGCCAAGGATAATGGATGAGGCATGTGCACAAGCGCAACATATAGAAGGCATAGGCTAAAAGAAGGACAACCAAGTAGTTTGAAGCACAAAGAACATCGAGAAGCCTTGAAGGAGGGGAAGAAGAAGTGGAAAGGTGGGAATGATAAGAAGATGGCAACTATTGCACATCAATACAAGTATCCTAGCAATTATTGTAACCATTGCAACATTGATTTCACACTGAGGCAAAGTGTTCAAAACTATATCTAGAGCTAAAATTAAAGAACCACAATCATGATGTAAAGAAAAAGAATATTCTAGCCATAGACTTGAGCAATTAGTTTAAAAATAGCTTTGATGTGGATGAGAATATTATTTGTACATCATTGCAAAGGGAGATGAATCTGAGTAGCCTTCATCACTAGGAAGAGAAAGAGATGACCAAATTCTTCCAAATTAAGATCCAGATCAAGAAGATCAAGCTAGATGTTCCATTCAACTTAGGTTCACACACTAATCTCATAGTACTGGATCCGGTCAACAAATTTGGATTAGATGTTAATGATCATCATACCCCATATCCATTGGTATGGGTAAAAAAGGTTGCAGAGAACAAGGTAACAAAACAATGCAAGATAAAATTTGTTGTATGTGTTATGTTGATGAAGTAAAATTGGACATACTACCATTTGATGCATGTGAAGTCATGTTAGGTAGTCCCTACATGTATATGAGGGAGGAAATATCATGCACAAAACCAATGAGTACCGCCTCATCATGGATGTAAAATTCTTCATCATCAAAGCACACAAAGGTAGGTCAAAGATTTCACTAGAAAGTGCTAACCAAGCCTAAACGCTGATTAATTATAGTAAAAAATATGCTTAATTTTTCTTAGGAGAAATTCAATCTGATGATGAGTCAAAACGAGAAAATGCATCCCTGGAGGGGTGTACTTAAGGATAGAAACATTGATTGAAATGGTTGCTCTTGACATACATAGGAGTGTTCTAGGAGCCAAAAGGGATACCACCCAAGAGAGAAGTGAAACATCAAATATGATTATTGCCAAACTCTCCATTGTAAAATATTAATTTGTATAGACATTATGTTCTAGAAGAAAATGAAGTGAAGAAGTAGTTGTAGTAGCTGTTGGAGCGAGGTGTGATTTAACCAAGCACATCACTTTCTTGGTCACCCATCATAATTGTACCAAATAAGAATAGAACTTGGAAAATGTATATTGATTATAGAGTATTAAACAAGATTATGTTGAAAATAGCAACAAGAAATGTTCAAAATAACATCTAGAAATTTCAATTTAATTTCTCCTTGAATTAAATTGTGAATTAGATCGTAATTTTATTCTCATAACAACTTGTAATAGTTAAATTAAGTTAAATTGACTTAGGAAATTCGAGTTGGAAGTATATCTAGAGTCATGTAGAGTGATCCCTAAATTTTAGGGGCCTAGGTTGAGTTCTTTTGACTTGTAATTAAATAACTCAGTCTAACTAAGTTATAGTCAGTTAAACTAGTTCTAACTGTTGGAGGAACTAGTAGAGGTCTAGTAGTGGAGTAACGCAATAGTGCATCACCAATACCGCACCAGTTAACTGAAGATTCACTCATAAATAACTCATGCATCTCAGTCCAGAGGAAGGCCCCGTTGAGATTATAGTTCAGGGACAATATACTATCAGTTGTATAATTTTCTGAATTTTACAGATGGTGCATTCAATCAGTTGAGGGCCTATGTTTTGATTGCGTAGTTATGGAGAGTGGATTTCCCAATTAAATATGGGTTGATCCTCATAGGAATTGCACAAGGAAGTAGGGGCTTGGAAGGCTAGTAAATTGGCTAAGTGTTGGCCAAAGTAGACCTAGGAAGCAAAGAGTTAGATTGTACTAGTGTAGGAATTGTTCAGGACGAACAAGCATTGTATTTTCTTCTCAGATATTTTGGTTAATGCAATATAAATAGTTGGGGTTTTTGGTAGTTTCTTTCCCCAAAGAAATATTGTGTTATGTGTGATTGATATTCTTCCTCTTTCTTCTTATTTTTTTCATTGATCATTTTTGGTTTCCGTTGAGAAGAGTAGAGTAGATTCTTGTCTTGTGTTTTAGTATATCACATGAGTTGTTGAATCTACATAGTAAAAATATACATGGTACCACAACTGAACAAAATATAGAAGAGGAGATCTCAATTTTGTTGTGCAGGTGAAAATCGAATTTGCAGTTCATACTTTAGAGTCGGCAATATGGCTTTCTACCGTTTGAGACTTGAGTATGCCTAGGAAGGCAACTCTAATTACATAGCCTGGAAGGATAGGATGGAAGCATTGTTGGAAGAAAATGGCCTCAAGGAATTCATTGATCAAGACATTCCTAAGCCTTCAGCATCGAATGCTAAAGATATGGCCGAATGGAGAAAGTGTGTGGAAAAGGCAAGGCAGATTATCCTTGAGGGAGTTTGAGATCACATTGTCTCGAGTATCAATGGCAAGGAAAATCCATACTCAATGTGGAAGGCATTGATGAACCTGTTTCAAAATAACAGTGACCATAGGAAGTTGGCATTGAAGGACAAACTCAAAAAGATCAAGATTGAGAAGGGCGACTCAATTTCGAATTACTTGACAAAGTTCACCCATTGTCGGGATGAGCTTGGAAGTGTCAGGATTACTGTTGTCAAAGATGATATGGTGAGCCTAGCTCTTCTAGGACTTCCCAAGAGTTGGGATAGTTACCGAGACTCTGTTAATGGGAGGGAGAAGCTACCAGATTGGGAATGGCTGTGGTCAGATTTGGTAGACGAAGAGATTTAGGGGAACACCAGATATGGGACCTCTTCCAAAGAAGTGGAAGAGGACTTTGCATTAGTGAGAAAAGAAAACAAAGACAAGGGAAAGAAGTCCCAAGGTGAGGCGGGCAACAAGAAGAAGGACTTGTCGAAAGTCAACTGTTTTCACTGTCACGAGTACAGGCACTTTGCCACGAATTGCCCATAGAAGAAAGCAAGCAAGAAGGAGCTTGCCATAACAGTAGTAGGTGAAGATCTAGCTTCACAATTCGAATTTGATTTCACTCTCATTGCATGCATGACCAACACTGTAATGGGAAGCATGTGGTATCTTGCCAGTGGTGCCTCGTTCCATATGACGTGGAATGGAGATCTCTTCAATGACTTTGAGGAGAAAGACCTCAAGTAAAGTGTAGATTTTGGATATGACGGGAGGTATAGCGCTACGATCCCTTTCAGAGGGAGTCCGACTCCCTTTTCAGAATCACAGATGTGACGTATGTTGCAAGACTAAAGAAGAATCTTGTTTCTATTGCAGTATTGGAAGACAGTGGCTATGATGTGATTTTTAGTAAGGGAAAGGTTTTCATTAGACACATCACCACAAGACAAGTGAAATAGATCAGTGTGTTATTCAAGAAGTTGTATGCTCTTGAGGTCGAAGATGCAAAAAAAGCCTTGAGGATCAAGGCAAATGTTAAAGACTTGGTGGTTGAGAGGGAGCATGAATTACCTCTCAACATGTAGCCCCAGAATCAGCCTCAGAAGTAATCTTAGAAAGTTGTGGAGTAGCCACAATTAGAGAAGCATAGAGGAGACTAAGTGGAGAGATCCACTCAAGAAGAGAAGAAGCAGCCTCAGAAATTTTTGGTACAACCACAATTGGAGAAGTAGAGAGGAGACTAATGGAGACATCCACTCAAGCAGAGACCTCAAGTAGGGGGAAATTTCGAGCCAAGTGGGTAGAGGGAGCATATGCAGCCATACCTCCAGGTGAGAGGTGGGGCGATGTGAAGTATTAGACCCAAGAGTACAGAAATTTGGCAAGGTCCATTGAGAGGTTTTGTCTCATGGAACATTACTTTGTTATGGGAGATGACAGTACACAATAACAGGATGGATCAGTGGCGGTTGATGCAGTCATATATCAAAGTGACAGAGGCAGAGACTAGCAACAATCAGATACTGGAGAGTGCAGAGCATAAGTTGACAAAAATATAGATGACATAGAGGCAAAGTCAACAGAAGTGCAGAGTTTTCAGTGGACAGAGGAAGAGTTAGTAGCAGTCAAAGACTTTAGTGACATATGCATCATACTGATTCAGGTTGGATTCTTTTTCAATTTTAGAAGTTGCAGCAGCAACAACACTAGAGAAAAGTGTTGCATGCATAACATTCCAAAGGTACCATATCGGGATAGAGTTGAATTACTTTCTTGTTGAGAGGGAGTGTTGAAAATAAAAACAAGAAATGTTAAAAATAACATCTAGAAATTCCAATTTAATTTGTCCTCGAATTAAATTGTAATTCTATTCTCATACCAACATGTAATAGTTAAATTAATTTAAATTGACTTAATTGACTTACAAAATTCGAGTTGGAAGTCTATATAGAGCCATGTAGAGTGATCCATAAATTTTAGGGGCATAGGTTGAGTTCTTTTGAGTTGTAATTAGAGAACATAATCTAACTGAGTTGTAGTTAATTAAACTAGTTCTAACTGTTGGAGGATCTAGTAGTGGAGTAGTGTAGCAGTGCATCACTAGTAACACACCAGTTAATTGAAGATTCACTCATAAATAACTCATGCATGTCAGTTCAAAGGAAGACCTAGTTGATATTAGAGTTCACGAACATTTTACTATCAGTTGTATAATTTTCTGAATTTTACAGATGGTGCATGCAATCAGTTGAGGGCCTATGTTTGTATTGCACTGTTATGGAGAGTGGATTTCCCAATTATATATGGGTTGATCCTCTCAGGAATTGCGTAAGGAAGTAGGGGCTTGGAAGGCTAATAAATTGGCTAAGTGTTGGCCAAAGTCAACCTATGAAGTAGTGTTGTGGGATTTTATCCCCTAAGGCTCTTGGGGGGAACCCTAGCAGACTGAAAGATGTCTAAATCAAGAAACATGCACACACACAGCCATTATGCTAGAAAAAGCTATTTCAAAGGTGAGAAGGACGTACCTCAGGTCCTACGTTTGGGTAGTTCCTCAAGGGTGCAAACCCTTCTTCACGTCCCTTTCACTCCTTTTCCCTGCCAAAACAACAATTCCAAGGAATGCAGCAGTATATGGACAAAGATTCACATGAAAATCATCTTTATGTTATACAAGAAAGGAGTTAGTTATAAACTTTTA